>CACRXK020004682.1:0-30716 GCA_902702795.2 Paramuricea clavata | reverse complement strand
CTTCGCAACATCAGTACAAAAAATATCACCGATATGGTGGAAAAACCGCCCCCCATCCCCTCCAAAAATACTATTAAAAAATTAAAAAACGAGTAAAAATTAAAAAAAAATCCGCCCGCCCGCCTCTGAAAATTTGTGAGAGTGTGACCCTAACTAAGTATTTTTTTTATTTGGCCTAACACTGGATAGTCAGACTTGTTTGCAAACGGGACTGAGAGGCCACGTTCAGTGGCGTAACGCTCATTAGGTAGCCCAAATAGTTCAAAAATATGTACGCAATGCGTACATGTTGCATGCCTCATTCAGTGCAAAATATCGCGAGATCAACTTTTTGCGATCACTTTCTTTGAAATACGTTCAGTCAACCTGATCTGTTGTGTTTGTCTGCTTGTATTTCGAAGGAAAGTGATCGCAAAATGTCGATCGCGCGACATTTTGCACTGAATGGAAATCCGCCTTTATGGTGCGCAAGCGCTTATAAATTTTGTATAACTGACCTAAAATTTGAAATATTGATTCAATAAGTTTAATATCAATGTATTTATTGAAAATAGCTATTATGCCATAATAAGAAAACTTAAGATTCTCACACGAATACGCTAGGCAATGTTTCTATGAGTGACTGTTTATCTGTAGTTGGGACGGTAATAACAAGGTCAAGGTCAGTATCACTGTACGACTATTAATTTGAAGTAAACAATGTTTATATCAACCTCGTACCCAGGATCTTTCTTTGGGAAAGATGACAGATGACAGAAGGAGAGACCCTGGGAACGAGGTTGTGTTTATATTTCCTACAAATTTAAACAAAATTTCGGTTTATTGTGGCTTTTTGAAGGTATAGAAACCATAGATATCTTATATACACTAGATAGTGCATCTAATTATTCTGAAATTCAAAATAACAGACTATCAGGTAAATTAAAAACAGCAAAGCTTTACCTACATCGATATATTTTTCAAAGGCGCTAAATTCGGTAAATTTTCCGAGAACAATCAATATTTTCTCTGCGTTTCCTCGACGAAAGCCGTGAACGAAAGCGTGCATATTAAAGTGTTCACATCAGATGAAATTGCTCGTCGGAAAAAAATCGGTATTTGTCGTATTTCCACCGTGATTTGCCGATCGTGACTAAAACACCACACGACTGACAGGCTATCTTTAACTGATAGGGAACGGGAATGGGGGAATGCGGGAATGGGGGAATGCGGGAATGGGGAAATGCGGGAATGCGGGAATGCGGGAATGGGGGAATGCGGGAATGGGGAATGCGGGAATGGGGAATAGATAGATAGATAGATAGATAGATAGATAAACTTTATTTAACCACGCTAACCCCGTCAACCGAAGCTGATTTCTACAGGGGGCGTGTATAAAAGACATTACAGAAGTATAAACTTTAGAAAGTTATTTACAGAGTATTAGAATTAGTATTAGGCATGCAGGTATTAAAGTAAGTAATGGGAATATAACAATCTATTTACATTGTACATGACAACATTTGTTGTCTAATTAAAAATCTGAGCGGCAATTTTCTTTTGGAAGCATGATAGGGATTTGCTCTCTCTAATTTCATTTGGAATAGAGTTCCAGAGCTTAGCACCATCATACATAAAACTCTTCTTCATATTATTGGTACGTGGTTGTGGTAGACAAAGACCACTTGAAATGTTTCTTTTTTCTTATTCTATCAAGTGGCTCCCAGCCTAAGGCATTTAAAGCAATAGAATGATCTACATCATTGCTGAAATTTGAAATAATTCGAGCAGCTCTGTTTTGTAGTTTTTGCAGTCGTTTAGATTGTGTTTCGCCAAATACATCCCAAACTTCAGAGCAATAATCAAAGTAGGGACGTACAATAGCATTGTATATAGAAATAAGCGTATTTCCATCAGCAATAAATGGTTTGACACGACGTAGAGCTGAAATTCCCGATGTTATTTTTTTACAAATATTTTCAGTATTAGTCTTCCAAGTTAAGTGCTGGTCAATTGTTGTTCCTAAAGTGGTTTTATTAACTTGTCTGATTTGTTTGTTTTCAATTATAATATTTGGTTGAAAATTTGAAACATTTCTTATGTGGCAGGCCCTCATTGAAACATAAAAGATGAATAGAGAAAGAGGGGCCTGGCTTTCATTACTAAATAGGTTTTTGTGAATTAATTTTCTCAAAATTAATTTGCACACCCAACATATATGTAAGCTGGATAAATAATATACCAAAAGTTGCTGATTTATTCTAACTTGATAATTACAGTATGTACTTGCCATAATGTTTGCAAACTGCTTTGACTCTTCATACTCCAAATTATGCTCCTATAAGCATACTTTTGTCAAATTTGTTTGGCTATTTACTTTCTTAGGAAAAAGAGAACGAAGCTCTGAAGCTACGAATGAATGCTTCCCACCAGAACAATGCTCTAGAACATGAAAAACTTGTTGCTGCACTGGAAATTTGTAAGAAAACCCATGTTCAAACTGACTGGCAGAAGTTGCAAGAGGATCTGGCATCTGCAAAAGATATTATTCAACACTCTGAAAACCAAAAGGCTGAACTGGAAGCAAGAATTTTAGCTCTTGAAACAGACATCGATTCAAGGGTATGAAAAAATATTTGATGCATGAAGATGTTGAAGTTTTTTCAGAAAGTGACCATGCAATGTGATGTCATGCTACATGTCATGCCATAGTGAGGATAATTTGGATATTAAAAAATTGTCAAATATCTCAAGAATTTGGCAAGTGTAGAGAATTTGGCAAAGTATCTTATTTGGTCATTTTGAATTTCCTTTGCAATGCAATCATAAAATAATGGTGTGAAATTTCATTGCATAAGCACCTAAAATGACTAATAATATTCCGGTGGAATACATGTAGTGGCCTGAATGACAATGTATAAAATATGATGACTATTTAGCTCCTAATTATGAGTGGCTTAGTTGATTTTGTGTTTCAGTATCAACACCAGTATTCATTTTACAATTGGTTTCACTAAAATTTGACTCCTAATGTTTTTTAAATTTTTTTTCGTAATTCCAAATTTTGCTGCAAATTCAAAATTTAGAAAGAAAATGAAGCCAAACTAGCACAACAAGCAGCCGAAGCCAATGATCGAGTCAAGAACTTTGATGCTGTTAAAAACAGTCTGACGCAACAACTCATGGAAACAGTGAAGTCAAAAAGTGACAGCGAGCAGAGACTGGACATGGCAAAGAAAGAAACTGACTCAGCACACACAGAGAAATCCAATGCCGTTCAGAAAGCTGGGGCATTGCAATCTCAACTGGACGAGGAGAGATCGAAGAAATCTGAAATGGAGAAAATGTTTAAGGCTTTGGAACTGAAGTTGAAAGATACGTCTGATAAACATGTGCAAGAGAAAGAGGTAAAGTATATAGGTACTGATTCTGTCTTTGCTCAAAATGTCAAAGTCTTTTTCATGTTGATGAGTATCAAAACAGTGGTGGACACTTTGCGAAATATTGGGTGGGGGGATGGAAATTAGGTTGCTAGCATAGGACAATTTATTGTGTCCAACATCAGACAATTTTACTCGTCGAAGGAATAGTGCTGGTACTCGATAGTTAAGAACCACATTCGTTGGAAAGTTTGTTGCTGAAATTACTTCACCTGACTTGGTAGTTTCATTGTGTTTAGTGAAGGCCAATAGATGACCTGTGTATATGTGTTAAGTAAGTAATTTTCTACTATTTGATTTACAGATGCTTGTTCAACAGTTAGAGTCAGCTAGCGGAAAGAAAGATGATACACAAATAGCGGAATTCCAGGTAGGATGATCTTGAGTAACTTACAATATGCAATACCATACATCACAAACAGTTAATTTTAGTGATTTCTCGAATTAATTAATTAACAGCAATTCACAAAGGGAAAATCAAAACACAAAGAAAATCCTATGAAGATGCATTGAAAAAAACTGAAAACAAGTTGTGAATTTTTATGGGCCATTTATCTTTTCAGAAACAGTCAGAGGATACATCAAGACAGCTGGACGAACTGAAGGCCAAACTTGCACAGGCTGAAGAGGATCATGGGAAAACAAAGCAATCCCTCACGAGCCGAGAAGAACAATTGAGCAGACATGAAGGAGAGATAAGCAATCTGAAAGGCTTGAATTGCAGCAAGGACGAAGAGCTTGAATTATTGAGAAAAACTGTGAGCCAACACGAGAACGAGATTGTCGTGATGAAAAATAACATGTCTCAAGAGCTTCAGTCTGCACCACCTGAAGTTGACGATGCCAAGTAAGTAGAGTCCTTAAAGTAACGACCTACCAAAAGCAGCAGTGGGTCTACTGTGGGGTACAGAGGTTGCGCGCTGCACCCCACCTAGTGTGTAAAAATATCTGACGCTGGTTGTTCAAAAGCTGGTTAGCTTAGTCCTAGGTTAACAGAAATCTCAAAGCAAACTTCCCAACAGCCTGTTTAGAAACATGAAGATAGTTTTCCAGAATTCATGTCTGCATCAATAGAAATTTTATTTAAACAGAGGTGCGTTTAATTAATGAAATAAACAGAAGTGCAAACGTACCCAAACCGAAACAGCGGGTTAAATTTTAACCCATGGTTAACCGCACTTATTATTAGCATGACAAAATTACTGGATGCTGATTGGTTGAGAGGAGTACAATTATTTCATTAATTGTACTGCAGTACAATTAATGATTTTCCCAAAACAAACAAAATGGTGGAAACATATTTTGAACACAAATGTGAAATGAAATTGCCCTTGAGGAACTAGATGAAAATACAAACAAAAGCGCCAAATTTTGCTTGAACAAAAGAACTAAATGAAAATACGAACAAAAGTACCAAATTTTAGTTGAAAATCTGGCAGGACTGGGCTTTGGCGAGAGAATATGATGCTGACGGAGAAGTATCCAATTTTGTCATATGCTAATAATAAACAAGTAATCATTCGATGTTGGCAAAATTTCCAATTTCCCTGCTGAGTTCAACATCAGAACTACCAGAATTTGAATCATAGTGTATTTTTTTAGGGTAAAAGGTTTGGAGGAAGAAATTGAAAAACTTAATGGTCAACTGGATGAGAAAAAAGAGCAAATAGCTACCTGGGAGAAGTCGATTGAAACTATGAAGGCCAAGAACAATGTATGTGTTTGAACCGTTTCTCTTATATTATATACATGTTTCTAAAAACTCTGTTTGCAGGATAGATAGGTGTCTTGATCTGGCAATGAAAGTGTTCCTAAAATATTCTACCTACTTGCTCACACAAACCAATCTATTTGAGACATTTGACCAATTACAGTGAAAATACAAAAAGTGTCCCACTTCCGCTTCTGTAGTTTGTTGTGATTTACTGTAATTTGTTCTGTTTTTCTGTAGCGATTACCGATTTATCGGCAAATACTGTTAAAAAATTTAAATTTCATTCCTTTTATGCAATGAAACTAACGAAAAATGTATTATTTCCCTTTGCTACAAATTATCATATTTAAAAATAGAAAAAACTAAGTTTTATCGCGGTATTTGCCGATAAATCGGTAATCGCTACAGAAAAACAGAACTAATTACAGTAAATCACAACAAACTACAGAAGCGGAAGTGGGACACTTTTTGTATTTTCACTGTAATTACAGTGAGCAACTTCCTGTATTTCTGCATATGATGATAGCTAGACATACTGATAGTGGTGAATTTCAAATGTATTGATTTTTTTTTTTTGGGGGGGGGGAGGGGCAACAAATGATTCTAAATATTTCCAATTTCATGTATTTTCCACCAAACACAAGATTGGTACATGCAATGATTAATGATAACTAAACTGGAATCATATTTATTCCCAGGAGTTGCGAGAGAAGAACTGGAAGGCGATGGATGCGCTGTCTGCTGCAGAAAAACAACACAAGGTTGAAACTGGCAAAGCAGTTGCTTCAGTCAAGGTAAATTACATCAGTGTGGTTTACTTTTGACTACCACTACAAATACCTTTCACTAACTTACTACGCATGTGATTGGTTAATCGGGTAAGTCAAATGCATCTGATTGGTTAACGGTCCCTAGTGGAAGTCAAATGTAAATCTGACTAGGGTAGGAGATGGATCATTTTTGTGTTGTTGAATATTCTTCAAAACGAACAACGCTCATATGTCAGCGTTTTAACTCTGATATCAATATTTCTGTAGGAAGAAAATAAAAAGAACCTTCAAGATTTGCATACAGACATAAAGGTACGTGCATTACTAAAGTGGTCTCTATTTTTATGTATTTTATCTTATTATATATTCAACGTTATTTTCAGGAATTTTTGTGTCGAATTCATCCTACTTTATCTATCGACAAAGACTTGGTAAGAATCGCATTTCGGTTGCCGTTTATTAATCCAATATGAATATTGTTGACCTCATATTCATTAAGGAAACAGTATTCTCAAATCTCAATAGGAATGATGTTGCATTTACATTCACATGTACTACTCTTTCATTTTGCAGTCGTACGAGGACTTTTTAAAGAAATATGAAAATGAGACAGAAGAATTGGGATGTAGGTCACCCAAGTCTGAATCAAATGATTCAAAGGTATTTTAACTTGATTAAATTGTAACTGCATATCTTCTAAAAATGTTGCCGCTTTTTTTGGAACGGCCATTCGTTGCAATTTTCCGTTTGAAATTGATTCTTTAGATTGAAGAATTGGAGGAAGAATTAAAGAAATATATAAAACAGAATGAAGAAGTAACGTCACAATGTGCAGAATACAAAACTAATTTAGATAGCAAGGTGGGTGATGAACTGAATCTAGTTTTGTAATAGCCTGCGTGCAGGCCCAAGGGAACTTGATAGTGGGCCTGCAACCATCACCCCATGTTTTCGATTTTCGCCGGCCGAACCGCCGGCTAGATTCCCATTGGCTAGCTGAGGCGATCGGTAATTAATTAACCTAGCCCATTGTGCAGGCACAAGGGAACAGTGATTCATCACAAAGGCATAGACAAAGGCTCTCGATAAGCTTAAAATTTGAAAATTGATCACTTTTTTCGATTACAAATGGAACAAGAAGAGACTGTTTATTGTTTACTTGAAGGAAGACATGTTTTTGCCGTTATGCCAATGGGGATTGCTTGTCGTGAGGTGTTGGAATAGCAACATTACGACTGGGGTAAACTATAGTAACCTTTACTTGAGTTTCATTAATTTCAAACAGACTTCAGTTGATACGTTATGTGTTCTCACTTCCTCAAGAAAATTATCTTTTGGTTGATGTTGAGATGCAGTTGCATGTAAGAACTGTAAGCCTATTCGAAACACTTTGCGATTTACAAGGCTTCGCAGAGAGCGAAACAGAAGGCGGTATTAAATTGCCGTTTGAAACGAAACGATCTGGACTCGGAACGCTCTCTTCTTTTGTAGAGTTCTTTACCAAATGAAATAAATTTCGTACCTTCCGCCGCCAACAAGAATTGCACACACGATCTGATAAGTGAGACAATTTATTTATAACAATGCCAATGGCGACAGCGAAGCACACATAATATAAATCCTAATGTGGTCGCCCGACTTCCCTCATGATTTGAAGTTTGAGACTGGTTTTCTGTTGAAATTCGTCCTAATTTGTCTGTTCCGATTTTAGTTGAAAATGAGCACTTGCAAATTTGGCAATTACTGACTGCGTTGCTTGCTTTTTTGGAGTTAAAACGCAGCCATTTACACATTGTTTATTAGTGTTCTGAATAAGCAGAGAAAACCCCGCAACATTTTAATGCGAGTTTGTTTGTTAATATTTGGGTGCTGTCATTGGTTCTTTTTTGACAATTGACGCGCGAATGGGGCGTGTTATGAAAAGGGGCGTATTTCAAAATACCGGGCGATGGTTGCAGGCCCACTATCAAGTTCCCTTGGGCCTGCACGCAGGCTAGTTTTGTAACCGATATCTTTCTGACCACTACCAATACTTAACATATAGTTGTTCATGTCCGAAGTTGTGTGAATGTGATGTATGATTTGTCCTTCATGCAAAATATAAACAGTTTTACATTTTTATTCATTCTGCAGGAAAATGAGCTGAACGAAGTATTAAAAAAGAAAGAGGACATTGACACTCAGTGTAATAACTACAAATCATTATTAGGATCAACGGTATGTCGCCAGTGAATATGCATGCTTTATAATTAATCCATGAACTAAGCTAAACTTCTAAAGCTCTTGCTCAGATTTTCTGCCCATTCTGCTGTCAAATTAATCCACGCGGCGCACGCAAAGGCAGCGCAAACCATATAACAACACATAGCGCCTAGGTACGAGGCTGTCTATTCTGCACATTTTTCATTTTTATGAAAAACTGAATACCGCAATTTTTCTTTCCCTCATCCTGTTTCTAGCTACGGCACTTCCTAAATAAACATCATCCTGTATCCGACTGCAAAACCTTTTGTGCCCCCGCTCTTAGCCACAATGATTAAAATAATAGAGTAGTGGCCTGAATTACATTTTGCAAATTTGTAATGTGATGACTATTGCTCCTTATGAGTGGCTTTTATAGCAGCTTTCACGCTGTCAGTGTCAGAGTTGAGCAAAAACCAAGCTAAACTAAACTTTATTTATACTGGATATCTCTATCAGTTCTAAATCACTTCTGATATACTATATTTAACACACGTTATATTTAATTCTATATTTGTAGGAGAATATGCTTCATGAACTTGAAGACAATGTAGAAAAAGAAATAGCGACTTTGAAAAAAACAGTTGAAAGCAAAGATGCGGAACTTGAAAAGGTTCGTCTACCGTCGTTTGCATCGTAGCATGAACAGTCGCAGAACATACTGTCTATTCTCACGTTAAACTTTCATGTTCGGAACGTGCATTTGAAAGTGTCATTTATATACGTAAAGACGCTCAACTTGTAACAAGCCTGCAGCAGACCTGTAGCAATGCTGTTTCAACAACTTGTCATGAGGATGAGTTCACACTGCTTGTTCCCAGCTTGATAACTTGCTACAAGGTTGTTGATCCAGTATACTTGTTACAAGCTGCAGCAAAAATTACCTTCGTGTGACATACATTAGCCTCAACTATTGGCCAGTAACTTCCTGACGAATCTACATGTGAATTTCAATCAACTTTGTCTTGATTTCTGTAGAAAAATTCAACACTTAGTGACTTCGAAGATAAACTAGAAAAAGCCTCAGACGATGTGAAGTCGAAAGATGAGGAAATTGCGTCATTGAAACAAGAGCTGTCAAGTAAAGCAAGCTTGGGTGATAAAGAATCTGAGTTGAAAAAGGTTCGCATTAATTAACTGCAGAGACTGTATTGATTATTGTCTAATTTTTTGAAATATTTCCTATGTGGTAATCCCTCATTTGTTTTTCTTGCAGATGACTTTAACTGTGACGGAGTTAGAAGAAAATTTAAGAAAAACAGACGAAGACGCCAAGTCGAAGGACGCCAAAATTACTTCTTTAGAAAAAGACGTGTCGAACAAAGACTCTGATTTGAAAAAGGTTTGTGCATGCACAAAGGTTTACTCATAATTATGGTTGGTCTGACATATTGTGATTTGTGAGACTAAGTTTGGAGAATTCTATTGCTCTCTGGCTAATGCATAACATCTAAAACTTAAAAGGAAACGCAATTCACAATGTATTTTAAGTTAACAATAGTGGCACTAAAAAAATTTCAGACACGAACCCACAATCGTCAAAAAGAAATTTACTTTTGCAGGCGAATACCTCTGTCGCTGAATTAAAAGAAAGCGCGCAAAAAGCAAACGACGATTCAAAATCGAAGGAAAGCAAAATAAATTCTCTTCAACTTGAGCTATCTACGCTGAAAAAAGCAGCAGCGATGTCGAGCGCTGAATCCAAAAACGACCTCAAAAAACTTTCCGCCGAGGTTGAACGCCTCAAAGAGGAAGAGAAATCTCTCCGAGACGAGCTGGACGCGACTAAAAACGAAGCCAAATTACGCGCGGAGGAGGATAAGTCTCCCGACCTTGAGAAATATAAAAACCAAGCAATCGACGCTGCCAAAGTGAATACGGCGTTAAGAAAAGAGCTGGAAGAAGTGCGAATGCAAAATGGTGGTTCAAAAAGTCCTAAGAAGAATGATAAAGAAAACGATGCAAAAATAAAGGTATAGTATACATACGTAAAAACACACAAATTAATTGTTACAGGTCTGCAAGTCTGTTCACAAGCTGTCGACAAGTTGTGTTCGTACTGCTTGTTCCCAGTTGTTTTAACAAGTTTGGAACAAGCTGTTAACAACTTGTAACAAGCTTGATGGCATTATCAGACTTGTCACACAAGGTTGTTCTAACAAGTCTGATACAGTCATGATATAACAAGAATGTTAAAAGGTTGACGACACAAGTTGTAACAATATTGTTATATCATGACTGTATCGGACTTGTTAGAACAACCTTGCAAAGTGTCTGATAATATCAACAAGGTTGCTACAACTGTTAAGTTGTTCTATTTTTCTTGACACCTTGGGACAAGGAGTGCGAACACAACTTGATGACGGCTTGTTAGCAGACTTGCTACAAGATATGAGATTTTTCCGTGTGTAGTCGATAACAAAGCCAATCAAGATATGTAATTGATGAATCAAGTCGTTGTAAATAATTTTGTGTAACGTTGTTTTAAACTGTGTTTGTCCACGTTTCATCACCAGATCTTTCCTTAGTTTATCTTCTACGCTGTTCACGCGAAACACTCTCCTTAAATTTTCTATTACTTCTATTATTGCCAAAGGCTCTTGAAGAGAAGTTAGCGCTGGCTACAAAGAAGGAAAGCGAGTTGCAAGCAAAGATTGCTCATTTAGAAGACTCGGCGTCCACCGCCTCACTTGATGAGGTAAGGAAATTGATGGCTCTCTAAATTTTAAACTCTCCCTAAACAAACAAGGCAGTTCTGCCCCTCTTCTTCTACTCTAATCCCATTTCGAACCCCATTTGCCCCTCCTTCCTCCCACTATCCTTATACTTGTAATTACATATTCATGTAAGTAGTCGTGATTGAATCATAGAGATTGAATCAACGAGACGTTAGTTCTAAAGAAATCTTTTTAAAATTCACTTTGTTTACCGAGAATCGAATCGAATCTGGTATGTACTGCATACCTGTTCTGTAGGAATCTAGTTCCTTCAACAACTGAATTGTATTATTTAGGATACCTCCTCACCTGACGCGAAGGACAAGAAGAAAAAGGGTGGTCTGAAGGGTTTCTCTTTGATGGGCTCAAAATCGTCCAAGGTATGGCATGACTTCGAGCTACAATCCAGATCAAAAACCTTGGCTCACGGTGAAGCATAAATCACAAATTTGGTTTTGCAGAATTAGATTACTATAACCCCCCCCCCTTGCCCTCCACTTCAATGTTCAGTTTCGTCCCACTACTTTTGCTAATGTGTAGCCAACGTTGTATGGGGTAAACGGGGGGTTAACCCATTCGCCTGTGAAATTATTTGTTAATATAAAGACTCATTACTATGTGAATGAGCATAATGGTGGTTAAATCTGGGAAGCAGTTTTTTGACCAGGATTGTAGCTTTAAGGTAAAATATATAGTAGTAAAATTTCCAATTTGCAGAAGATTGAGATTTTTAACAACATGTAAGACGAAAATGATTTCTTATGTTTAGTACGAAACAAAATATCGAGATATGACGGAGAAATATGAACAAGTGAAATCGGAAAACGACGAAAAATCGTCAAAGATAACTGAGGTAAAACAGTGAGTTACAAACGTCTTTATAACAGGGTGCGATAATTTTTAAGATTTTTATCCGTACTTGACTGGTACTGTGATGACTATTGCCAATAGGTGTACTTAGTCTTTAAAATGAAGTACATAAAGTTCAGGTTTTTGAAAGGTGTTCAGTAATCTGAAACTACAAGTTTATAGATCAAAGCACAATTGCATTTACAAACACTACAATCCACACCAACATTCTTTAGTCCCATCAGTCCAGTGTGTTTCATAACAGACTTAAGCCGGTTTTCCACTTCGCTCGTATCGTACCGAAACGTACTGGTGAGCATGCGCAGATTGAAAAGAGGTTTGTAAATCCACGTACTTCCGGGTGTATTCGCGTATCAAAATGAAATGTTCGTCGCAAGTCAACTTTTTGGCGTATTACGGTACGCTTGAAGTGGAAACCGGCTTTATGCATATACGACTTAATTACGGTTTTGAATACCTTGGGCATGTATACCTTTGGCTGTTTAGCAAGTACGCAGATAGCAAGAGTACTGTGTACTTACGTGGTACTTGTCTGGAAAAGAAGTACCAGGCCGTAATTGAGGCGTTCATCCTCTTCATGGCAACTTTGTTTAATTTTACAGCTTCAAGCAAAGTTAGATGACTCTGAAAAAGCTTTAGAAAAACAGGAGCAGAAAGTGAAAGAGTTAAAGGTTCATATATTGTTCGTTGTTAGCAAAAATTTGTCCTTAAAAAATCTTAAAAAGAAATATAACATTAATATACTATAATTATTTTTGCAATTTCCAGGCTCAAGTCGGTCTATCAAACGGAGGTGTACAGGTTTGTATTCAATGATGATGTAAAATGGTTTAAGGCCAGGCTATACGAGACAATTTTTATTGAAAATTTCAACACAACAGAGAGACTCGGATTTGACGTCCACTATTCTCAACCTCTCACTGGCTTAGTGTGATCTAATTGGTTACAGTCAAACTACAAGAACCTTCCCACTTCAGCCTTTGTAGTTTGTTGGCATTTTCTGTAATTTGTTCTGTATTACTCTGTAACCGTTACCGAATTATGACAAATAACGAAAAATGCATCTTTCGCTAAAAATTATCATAAAATTTTTGTCATCATTGGTAATCGCTACAAAAAACAATATACAGAAAATTGCAACAGACTGCGGAAGTGGGAAGGTTCTTGTATTTTCACTGTAATCGGGTGCATCTGTTTGGTTAGTGGAAGTCAAAGCTGAATTCTCTAATAGACAACTTGCATGTTAGACTAATTTTTTATCTAGGAAAAAAAAGTAAATTCCCGTAAAGAACTTATTAAAATTGCAAAATTTGGATACGAAATGTTGTAAAATACGGAAAATATAGCCTTGCGAAGTTTGCGTATTTTGTATATATGTTTGTATTACGTGCGGAAATTTTGTTACTATTTTTGAGCCCAAAATAGTAACAATTTCCGCACGTAATACAAACATATACAAAATTTGCAAACTTTGCAAGACTAATTTTCCAAGCACACAACATTTCGCAACCCAATTTTACAATTTTACTAATTTCATTATGTTCCTTTTAGCTTTGGTGTTTGATTCCCTTCTCTTTACTTAGATTAAAATTTAGTCTAACATGCAAGTTGTCCATTTCTCACACTCAACTATGGGTTATATCCCCATGTTTCGCCCACAATAAAATACAGTAGGATAGGGTTGTGTTTGGGCTCAAAGAGAAATATGTTCATGGACGAAACGTGAGGATATTACCAATTAATCAATTATGTTATGTTTAAACCATTAAGCTGCGCCCTACTTTATTGTTTTACTCTAACGCCAGAGCGAGGGGAGAGTCTTGCGCATTAACGGTTAAAGACAAATTGTGTACATGGCCCCCAAATGAATCATGTCTAAGACAAACGTCGGGATTGTATTTCGAATTAGTACGAAAAGTCGGAACTACGGTTGTTTACGTATTAAAATTAACATACACAAGATATAATCACATGAAACATCCATGTCTTTCAAAGGCACTTAACAGGTTTAAATATGGCCAGCCAATCCTGTTTTTAACTTTAACTGATTGCTTGGACTAATTGAAAACACTCATTGCAAACATTAAAGTGCATATGACATGAATTTTTTCATTTTCTTAAATGAAAGAACTCTTTAAGCTGTAGTGTAACTTATTTTTCAGTTTCTTGTTTTCAAGGTTTGTTCCCAAGATATTTCAATTTGTTTGGTATGTAAATGAGTGTGAATATGTCCTCTAATTTATGACGTCACGTTGGTTGCAAGCTCAACCTACACTGGTTATAAATCTATTAACTCTAAAAACTGTAGATATCAGTTTACGTTTTTCTTCAGTATTTTATTACATTTACCAGTGAGTGAAGTTACAAATTATCACTTTGGATGATAGCAGTGATATTCAACCATTTTGAAGAGCTTGCAACCAACGTGACGTCATAAACTAGCGGACATATTCACACTCATTTACATACCAAAGAAATTGAAATATCTCTGGAACAAACCATGAAAACAAGAAACTGAAAAATAAGTTACACTACAGCTTAAAGAGTTCTTTCACTTAAGAAAATAAAAAAATTCATGTCATATGCACTTTAAAGTGTCTTAATATTTGCTGTGATGGTGTAATGTACTCAGGTGAATATGATGCTTGTGATGTTGCTCTGAGTGTATATCCACACCGGGCAGGCGTGAAAAATATGCCTGGCCACGGTGGGAATCGAACTTACGACCATTGGAATACTAGCTCAATGCTCTGCCAACTGAGCTACGCGGTCAGGTCGGTTCGAATTAAAGTGTCTTGTGAGGATGGACGAACATCTGCGAGTGTTCATCGATGCAAACGACGCTAGTAAAATTAGATCTATATTCTTTTAAAATAGAATACAGGCAAGCCTTTAAATGAGTCACAAATGAAACAAATGGCAGAAGCTATGAAAGACGTAAGTCCGCTATAAAAAATGTAATATTAGAAAAACGTCCGCTTCGTTAGTGTCCGCATCCGCCCGCTGGGGATCCGTGCCGCCGCATTTCCCGTGTCTGTAATTTACAAATCTTTCTTTTTTCAGGGTGATCCAGCGGGAGCCGTATGACCATGGCCTATTTTGCCTTAGAATTGAATTTTTAATTATATGCAGAGACTAACCAAAACTAACGTAAATCTAATGAATTCAAAATTAAAGACCGTGTCTTGGCTGGTAATTTGCTGTGAATAGCAGAATTTCCCATTTATAAATGAATTTATTTGTCTATATATAGACACGGGACGCAATAATAGACAGTAATTTTGAATTCTTGAATGAGAGTGGAGCCTGTTAACTATAGGTTCAAATGAGAAACAGATAGAAATCCAGGGATATTTACAAGCACATTTTATAATGCAGGTTTTCACGAGGTTAATGGGAAATTGCAAAGTATCTTTGTGTTGTAGAAAAAATTTCATCTTTATCAACAGTTTCTCTGTCAAAATTGCCGCTATATGGTGTCACTGGACGAATTGCAAATTAGTTTGCCTTTTTTGCTGCTAAAATTCATCTATTAATGATATGGCAACTTGTACAGTGAGAAAGTCGATAAAAATGAGATTTCTTACTACAAGATGTGTTAATTTCTTAGAATGATGCAAGTGTTACACATGCCAAAAATTATATTTGGGGTTTATCATTGCTCTTATGAATCGTTGATTTTGAGAACTTGAATAGTTTTCCAGGCTGTTGGGCAACCGTAAATATCCCTGGATTTGCACATTTAGGCAATTACACGGCTATGGGTCGACTACATATTGTTGAGTTTTTATGCAGCTGTTAATTGCATGAGTAGGGGCGTTGTACCGTGCATTTATTGTGAATAAATGAATTTAGTGGGGCTCTGTGTTGTACTGTGACTGTGTATTTGTAATCAGTGCCGCCCAGAGGGGAGGGGCAAAGGGGGCAATTTGCCCCGGGCCCCGAGTTGCTGGGGGCCCCTGAAAAATTTTTGTAGGGGCCCCGCCTTTTTTGTGTGTTAAATATTTCCGCGCAAAGGACAAGATATCTGTTTTCTTGGGCTAAGTACCGAATTTTGGCCTAAAAAAATGAGATAAAGTCACTCGAAAGCGTTTGCAACGTACGCGTCCGGCAAAATTGTGCGTCCGAAAATTTTTTTTTACGTCTAAAATGGTACACTGACCGAAAAATTTTTGGCGACGGGGGGGGAGGTCGCCAAAATAATATGGGGGGGGGAGGTCGCCAAAATAATATCCGGATTTTTCCGGAAAAATGATTTTAGATAGGGCCCCCTAAAAAAAATTTGCCCCGGGCCCCCGCCAACCTCTGGGCGGCCCTGTTTGTAATCAAAATCTTATGCAGACTAATGCAGTGTACTTTTCAACTGTAGTTAATATAAAGGCCCGGTCATAACGATACGATAACTTGTTGTATACGCGTTCTGATTGGTCAAAACATCGTTATCGTCCGACTGAAAAAATAACTTTGGTGAGCGATTTTTAAAAAATCGATTTTAAAAAATCGTTATCGTCAAACGATATTAGAGAGGTTAAGATACTCCGGTTTACGGGTACGGGTGATATACACGTACCCGTAAATCGGGGAACGACTTGTAACTTAAGAAATCCAAGATACTCCGGCGTGAGAAAATGGTAACTTTCGCTGTTGAGGTTCGACATAGATTGTTGAAAACTTTGATAGAATCTTTACTATTCAAATGGCCCACAAATAGTAAACAGACAACACCCGTACCCGTTTGTCTTTTACGTGTAGACCATGGTTTACCGCGGGGAATCGGATAGAAATTACGGGTAAAAATACTGACAGCATCAGCAAAAATTGGTAAACAAAATGGTGATACTCGTACCCGTAAACCGGGGTATCCTATCTTAGTCGTATTTTCGGACAACGAGGACGTGGTTGACAATTTTTGCCTGTCTTGCACATTATCTTGCGCATTCCGAGTTTAGGGTCAGGAGTGAAGACAGATTAGAGATTCATGTCTAGCTGTTTATGAATGCTGACCCAAATCCTTACCCTGATCAGGATAAAACAGCGAGACGTGAATCCATATCCCGTCTTCGTTCTTCTGCCTTCGTTCACAACGAATATTTTGGCAAAATTCTTTGTGTACTTCGTTCCGAACGAAGGCAGAAGGACAAAGACGGGATATAGTTTCATGTCTCGCCGTCTTTTTCTGGGTCAGGGCAAGAATTAGGGACGGTATTCATTAACAGCGACACATGGGCAGACACGCTGAGCAACCACCATCGACGTGAACTCAGTATGCGCAAGATAATGTGCAGAATGGCAAAAATTGTCAAGTACGCCTTCGTACTTCGTTGTCTTGCTCAAACTCTCTATTAGCGGACGTCACAACACATAAGAATACACAAAATTAATTACAAAATTCTACTAGGCCAAAGTGAGCCAGTCTAAAAAAACAACAGTGTTAAAGGCACAGTTCAGCCTTTTGAAGGATGGTTTTTAAGGCGCATTTCAGCCCTTTTAATTGAAAAAACTAACTAGGAAAATCAATTAAGCATAATTCAAAATCAGTAAACTCGATGTTTTTGACAATAAAAATGTTTTAGAATGTTAAAAACATTAAAGGGAAATGGCAATATATTTTTTTATTTTTTCATTTGAAAGAACTTTTGAAACTATTTAATAACTTCTTTTACCGATTCTTCATATCTTGCTTAGTTCTTGAAATATTTTCACTTGAAGTAATGAGATGTCAGCCATCTTGGATAATTTTTTTATCTCATTAACGGTAGTTTTGGTGACGTCACAACAGGGATTAACCATATAAAAGTATTCGCTGTTGACCGAATATTGATTGGTAGATGTTTTAAAGGTTTCAAGTGATCTTGATATTTCCAAGGGCATACGGGGTATAATTTTGAGTGCAAAATAATTAGTGGTTGTCTAGATAAAAATATTGCATGACCCCTGTTGTGACGTAACATGCATATCTACAAAAATCCAAGATGGCGGACATTTCATTTCTTTCGATTAAAATATTTGTAGAAGTAAGCAAGATATGAAAAAACGCTAAAAGAGTTTTATATATGGTTTTAAATGTTCTTTCAAACGAAAAAATAAAAAAATATATTGCCATTTCCCTTTAAGTTTGGTGATCTTGAATTATGCTTAATTGATTTTCCTAGTTAGTTTTTTCAATTAAAAGGGCTGAAATGCGCCTTAAAAACCATCGTTCAAAAGGCTGAACTATGCCTTTAATGGTGTAAACGCGCCACATTTACCTTGCCCCCAAGGCTTGTGGTGTAAACACGACTTCAACCTCTCTAATTTTACCATTTTCGTTGTAGTGACCAGTGTGGACACCAACATAATTTTTTAACCAATCATCGCGTGTTTACAAGTTATCGTATCGTTGTGTAGACGTGTAAACGTTCGTCTGAATTTGCTTATCAAGCGATTTATTGTGTAGCTCCTTATATATGTGGATCGTGAATGCATGACGCTACTCGGCCCCAGGACATTTTTTAAGGAATTACGACTACTGCCGGGGCTAAAGCCGCGTTCACACCAGCGGCCCAGGTCTGGCCTGGGCCTTGACCTGGGCCAATTGTGACGCATTCACACTGGCTTGACGCCCAACTCCAGGCCAAAGCAATCAGGCGTCAATATAAACGTCCTTGTGTTCCACTAAAGTATTTAATTTCGCGCTTTGAATGTTTTTCCCTCCAATTGTATGACAATCATCTGACCAGTTTTTATCGTGGGCAGATATTGCGATGGTAACGGGGCCTCGCCCAGGCCAGGCCCAGGAAAAACCCGTTCACACCAGTGATGATCGAGGCCAGGTCCAGGCCACCTACATTTGCTGGCCTGGATTTCTTGACTTAGGCCAGGCTCAGGCCAGGTAAAACCCGTTCACACCTAGACCCAGGCCAGGTCCAGGCCAGGCCTGGGCCGCTAGTGTGAACGCGGCTTAAGTCTCAATGAAGGCCTTTTCCCACACAGTGACGCGTATACATGAAGACCATGCATGCTATGCTGACGTTTATAAGATGAAATGTCGAGAATGTGAGAGGATATGAGAAAGCAGGCAGATGCAGCTTTTTCAACAAGGATGACTTTTTACTAATGATCAAAAGGGCCCGACTTATCTGAAAATATGCTTCACTACTGGGGCAAGCAAAGGGCCTACTGGGATAAATACCCCAGTATAGTTACATAGTTAAAAAATCCCCTGACACTACTGTTATATTAATGTGCAAAGAATTGTTTTTTATATTAATAAACAAAGTGTATTAGATAAAATTTAAACGATCAATCTGTATGGGATTAATCATTAACAAAAATCATCAGGCCCATCAGGGAATTAAAAACACCAAAAAATGCTTCAAAATGATTTTAATGTTAATCATTAATAATTTACACAGAAACGCAAATCAAGTCAAGTGGAATTTAACTCTAGAGATATATTAATGAATAATGCATGCACGTTCATGTTCATGAAAATCAAATCTTTAAAGTCATCGGCTCAAAGTTGCAAAGTTTCCTTAATACGGGAGCGACACTTCTTCATTCTTGTCAGGGCTCGGATACTTGGGACAAGTTTCTTTCACAAACTTCATCGCCTCGTCGTCTGCTGCATGATTCCTTTCAAGACTAAACGGAAGACAGAGTTGAACTTTTTTAATCTTACCTTAAACTAGGACATTCGAGCAAAAACTTCACAACTCTCTTAAAATTTTGAACTAGCTCAAAGCCGATGAGATTCGATGAGAACTTGGCCTTGGAGGTCGAGTGCGAGTTGTAACACTCAACTCTCGTCAACTGTCCGTCTTGTTTGACCGGGGCTGAAGTTGATGAAAGTTCCAACTCTTTTAATTTCTTCACTCAATTTAATCTTGAGTTTTAGAATTTAGGAGTTTTTGCTCATGCAAGTCTTCTTCTCGTTTGACTGAGACATCTACATGAGGTAGTTAGAATAATTAAGAACGCAAGTTGGCATATTTAACTCTTAAGCCAAGGGCAAGGAAATGCAAATTTTAGCATTTTACAGCTTTTGGAACTATTAATGACGAAAATAGCATTCCTAAATGGCACAGGGGAATAAAGAGAATAAACGTACAATGGCCAATGCAAATTATTGAATTTGAAATTTCAAATACTTGGTCTTGGTCTTGGCTTCTGACGAACTTAACTGAAACCAGTTTTAACCAGTTTAACACGAAGCGTGCATGAAATTCATGTGAATGCCCTGGTTTGGTACGTTGTCTTCTCGAAATGGCGGAGATTTAGTTTGGAAAATAGAACCAGGATATAGTCGCAGTTTTGTCGGAGAAACCTTTGAAAAATAACAACTATATGTAAAGAAGGCTAAATCTATAAACTTGAAGCGTCGACCATGACATTTTTAAGTGGATATTTTATACCAAGTTATTCAACGTGGTTCGAGCAAAGAATATAGCTTTATTGAACAGGTAGGACTACTGTCTAATTGTTTGTATTACCTGTATATTGAGTCACAGAATAGAGATTGAGTATTGTATTTGTAATATTGAACCTCGACTGTAAAGACAAAACTTAACGTACAAAAAACGTATGATATCAGAACTTATAACGATTAAACGTTTGATAAGTGTCCCAACTATGTTTTAACTCAAATAGAATACATGATAGTGTTGGGAAAGCATTACGAACAGCTAACCAAGGGCAAGGTCATCTGACTACCAACTCTTAATATGCACTCTCTCATCCACGTTTGATCAGGAATTTCTTTGCATCGGGATGTCCCCAAAAAAACTACTGAAATAACGTATAATTGTTAGAATTTGAAAAAAAGGTATCAATTTCCTGCCCGTATATATACAACTGAAAAACGGCAAACTTCGCAGGGCTATATTATCCGCATTTTACAACATTCTGCAACGAAACTTCGGAATATTATGAATTTTGTAAAGCTCTTTCAAGCTGTGATGAAATTTTTGTCTAGACTTGTCTAGATCAAAATTTTGTTCATTAGGTAATAGGTCCCTTGGGGTAGCAAACAACATTAATAGCCAAATTTGTCTATACAACATTCTGCAACGAAACTTCGGAATATTATGAATTTTGTAAAGCTTTTTCAAGCTGTGATGAAAGTTTTGTCTAGACTTGTCTAGATCAAAATTTTGTTCATTAGGTAATAGGTCCCTTGGGGTAGCAAACAACATTAATAGCCAAATTTGTCTATACAGGGTGTCTCAAAAAAACCCAAAATCATTGAAATTGACGTATTGTTCGATATTCAATGCCCTAGCACTAAGTTAATCCCACGAGTGCATAAAAGATTGACATAACTGCTATAATGAATGATAATACTCAGCGTAAACTTGTTATGTCAGGCATAAAGTACTAAACCCACGAATTTACGAAGCATTTTTAAATTCCCATGAGCAAACAAACGTTCACTTTACAAAGATATTTTAATTTTTTAAAACAAATTAATCACCCTGTCAAAATCCTTTGTGTTACGGCATTGAAATTCGAACAATACGTTATTTCAATGATTTTGGGGTTTTTTTGAGACACCCTGTACAGTATATGACTAATGACCCAATGACATACCATGTGCCAATTTCCTCACAATCCTCCCTTGAGGTTTTCATGAGCAATGCTTTTCCATCAGAGGAACAGAAAGCGTAAGAACAACCAAAAATTTTGAAAGCTTTCTGGTAGCACTCCTGGGGGATGTGTTTTTTGTCTTTGGCCATCCCTCTGCTAACGTCCAGAATCCTTCCATAATAATTTTTTGCTTGATCCGAAGGCACCTAAAGTAACAAAGTTGATTAAGGCCGGGGCTCGATAGGAAAAATCATGTATTTTCGATAGCTTATTTCATTATGCATGGAAGAACATATGGAATGAAACTCAGTTTAATTCAGCAGAAGTAGCACACTTAGTGCATTAGTCATTAACCAAAACAGGTTTGATGTATATTTAACGTTCAGTCGGTGTATATCCTTGTACAATTGACAATGTGGCATTTTGCACCAACAATTTTGGGAGCGAGTTTGCAGGGACATGACCTCTGTGGACATGCACGTGAACCATTTTCAAACAGCACACGATTAAACTCAAACTTTACAGATGAAATGATAACCTGAGTATGAGGATGTTATTTTTTAATCAATTTTTGACACTAATTAATGTGCTTTGTAAAAAAAGTTGCGTAGCTGCTGGTTATGGCATTTGGCAATCAGTGGGTCGGCTGGTGGTTGGGGGGGGGAGTGGGGGGGGGGGTTGAACTCTCGCCCACATCCCTTCACGACCCTTAGATTAGATACTTACTGCATATTTTGGTTTGGGGCATTTTTGCTGTGGATCTTGGGCTAGATGGATACAGTTGAAGCGAAATGAGGATGCATAGGGATCTTTATGGATTCCTGTGGTAAAGTTCTTTTTACTGAAACTTAAACCACATTTTCCGTGGATTTGATCAATGAGTCCATGCTGGTCGCCATAATCCACCCGTCCGTTCGGCTTGCATTCGGGGAATGCGCTTCGACACAAAAGCTCCATAGTTTTCTCGATGCACTCGTCAGAGTAGCCGAACTCCTGGTACATATTTTTTATACTGCTAAAAGATAAGGATACGATATCGCCGAACTTTTTGTCGCCCATGTATCGGATCTTATAGCCGAGATCACAAATGTCGTTTTGGGGGGCTTCTACGCATCGCGATGGCATGCGGTATAAAACAAATGCCTTCTCTGGTCCACTTCGCCTCGCGTTTGGAAAAGCTTCCACCGCGAACACGCACAGCACAAAAACGAATACACACGATAAGCTAGCCATTTTTTTGTTGCTACGTTCAGCACACAACCAAAAGCGAAATGAGTTTATGGAGGCACGACAGGCGTTTAAATACGCTCGTTTTTCGCCTGCGATCAGGTATAGCCTATATGGGCCGGTTCAGTTTTATAAACTTTGATACATGCCAGATTTGACAAATATTGATCTTAAAGAGACTAAGAAAATTAAATTTTTGAAAGTTTTTTTGCCAAAGTAAGCCCAACTTAAGTTTCAATTTGAATGCTAATCAAACAAACGATTTCGACTTCATTACCTGTTAATTAGCAGTTTTTGATTAAATTGAAGCGGCGTTTTTGTCGGCTTAGTTAAAAACAAATTTGATTGCTAAAAAACTAGTTGTTAAAGAAACCCACGCAACTATTGACCAGCAAATAACCAAAAATAACTTAACGTCAATTTGACAGAAAACTGATGGTATGCATGGAATTAAAATTTTGTATTCTAAACCAAAGCGTAAAACACTAAACTATAATTCCATACAGTGGATACAGCTAAACTTGTCGTGTTTAATAGATATGATTTTACTGTCTATTGCACTTTTGCCCCACAAATGCATGGTTTTCGCGTCTCCTCCGATAAGCACGTTAAATCGTAGGTAACTCGGATCCCTTATCAATTGGGCAATACTATAATAGCTTGTTGGGAAATCCGAACTCGATGTCTTGGGTAGTTTAATGTATATACCTCATTAATTTTAGATCCAAATGGGATACACTTTCACAAATTCCCAACGGTGGAAAAATGCGATTTCCACCATTTTCTCTTATAATGAATAATGATAATAAAGGTATCATTGGACTGCTAAAAGCCTGAATTTTCTTGCTGTGTGAAAATGTTATCGATAAACTCAATTGTCTAACGCATGTAAACAGGGCCGTACGCAGAATTTTTTCACTGTGGGGAGGGGGGGGGGGGCAGTAAGGCCTATATGTATGCCGAAAAAAGTCCCAAATATCCAAAGAATACTTAATAATGACATTCTAAAAATCGTAAATATAGGCTTCTCTGGGGGGGGGGGGCAGTTGCCCCCCTTTCTCCCTGCTGTGTACGGTCCTGCATGTGAACATCATGCTGAAGTTGGATTATACCGTACGGTATCGTTGCAATTAATATTTCTTGTCAGACATTGCGAAATTAGTCTGAGAGGTACCCCCCCCATCCGATTCACTGTCCTGGTTTCCCACGTCAGGTCTTTGTCAAAGTGTAAAATTAGATTGACATTTACTAAAGAGACAACAATTACTTTCGGGATTTAATTAAAAGAAACCAACTGTTAATTATTGTTTACAAATTAGAAAGCAAGTTTTGGCTTGTTCCAATGTAATTTACTTTGATTGCAAAGTGATTAATTATCAATGGAGAAAAAAAACCTTCGAGCAATGAACTTTGCAGAAAGAAATTTCAACCGCCGTACACAGCGGGGGAGGGGGGGGGGGCAGGGGGCAACTGCCCCCTAGAGAAAACTATATTTACGATTTTTAGAATGTCATTATTAATTATTCTTGGGATATTTGGGACTTTTTTCGGCATATGTAGGCCTTACTGCCCCCTGGTGAAAAAAGCTCTGGTCAAACGAGAATTGATGAGAGTTGGCAAGCGAGAGTTTTCTCAACCGTCTCATGCCCCTGTCAAACGAGAACAAGAGTTGCATGAGAGTTTGATGAAAGTTGACTGGATATTACCGTACGCGTAGCGAAAACTCGTATGAGAGTTGTTGAGAATAGACCTTATGCATAATGACGTCACAAAGTGATGCCCGCGAGGAATGCCGGTCTTAGTAGTCATCGCCCGGGAAAATTTCGATAGTGGCCATTTTGAATTGTTTAATTTTCCCGGGCGATGATTACTAAGACCAGCATTCCTCGCGGGCATCAAACCTTGCGACGTCATTATGCATAAGGTCTATTGGCGGTCAAACGCGCGCGAGAGTTTAACTCTCATCATCTTTCATCCTCGTTTGACCGAGGCTTACGTTGTTCAATCTTGCGCCAGAAAGTGCATGAAATGGCATTTCTGAGCCTCGATATTTTTAAAATATTTCTGAGGGAACATGCCCCAGGCCCCCTAGTTTTAATGGTGTTCTCGCCAAATTTCAGCCTCCCTAACTTTAAATATCTTCCTACGCCAATGCTTGCTGTAAATAATTCCTAACTCAAAATTATAAATGAAGTACTGTTTAATAAACGAGCAGGAGTGTTTTATTAGGTTTAAAGCCACGAGCGGGCAGCGCGAGTGGCTTTAGACCTATAATAAAACACGACCTGCGAGTTTATTAAACGGCTTCAAACACGACTACAAATTCAATAGATATACTGCCTTAATTATTACACGACTACAATATATAGATACTGCCTTATTAGTATTCTTTATATAAAGAGTACTAATTAGGAGTGTTTTATCAGGTTAAAACCACTACACGTGACATATTATGGTTGACATGATTTGCCAATAAGCTTATGAATTATTAATGAGTGTTTGAATTAATTATTAAAGTGTTTTGTTGATGGAATTTTGAGTTGAATTTATACACATTTATTAGAGCTAACCAGGAGCAGGTTACCCTGGATTCCAGAGCTTTCAGTAAATAATAAATTGAAACGTCGTGAAGGCTCTGGTTCAACAGGAGGATTCCTTGATTAAACCGCGCTAATCACAAAACAGAATTAGTGTTTTTTATAGTACAGAATCTGTACTAGAACCACTAATTCTGTTTTGTGATTAGCGCTGTTGAATCAAAGAATCCTCCCGCGTTGAACCAGAGCCTTCACGACGTTTCAATTTATTATTTACTGAAGGCTCTGGAATCCAGGGTAGGAGCAGGTGCGAAAAATACAACTACAGGCCCTCCGGTAGGAATTGAAGCCTGCGGCCCTGCGTTTCCGGTGCAGCTCTCTAAGGGGCCATTCACAAAGGATGTCCGGCCAAATGATGGATTTTCAGACCCCCCTCCCCCCCTTGTCCGGCATTGTCCGAATTAGTGACCCCTCCCCCCGGACATCCGCCATGCCTCGCAAAAACTCACGCAACCTTGTATATATCAAGAGTAAAAAACTTTTTACTTTTAGAACTTTTTTATAACTGTAAATGTGAACACAAAAACATATAAATTACTAATTAAAACAAAATCTAGTGTTAACCGCATAGTCAAAATGTCAATTTCACAATGGGAAGGACTGCTCAAAATAGAGGGAAAAAGAAATTTGTTTTTGAATTTTTTTAAATTTCGGACATCCGGATTGCTAAAAACCCCCCTCCCCCCTATGTCCGAGTTTGTCCTGATTTTCCAAACCCCCCTCCCCCCCCTCGGCCCGGACATCCTTTGTGAATGGCCCCTAACCAATTGAGCTACAAGTCGAGCAGGCCATTCAGATTTTTCCTGCGATTTCTAGCGCAATTTTCTTTTTCTGATGGATGTGAACGAGTAAATGAGTTATGAATGTTCTGAGTATATGTACCCTCATCTAAACATTCATAACTCGTCCCCACTCGTTTACATCCATCAGAAGAACAGTGGCGCCGTGGACGGGGGGAGGGGCAATTGGAAATTTGTTATGTTGTTGGAATCTTCGCGTGGTCAAGCATACGAGCGGGAATTTTACTAATTCTCTTCGTTGTTTGACAATGCCAAACATGTTTAAATAAAAAATATATAGATGAAATATGGGAAATCGGACCCAGTTTATGTTTTCCCAATATTAGTTTACAGAATAGTCAATATTTAATTCAATATGATTTCATATATTATTGGGGCGAGTGAATAGGTTTTTGGATCGTTGGATTTCACAAAAAAATTGTTCGGATTTTGGATCTGGCAAATATTTCACACGGATTTTCGGACCTTATTAGTACAGCGGATTTATCTAATATTTTTGCTCCGATTGTGGATATAGGTTGCATTTTAGTTCGGATCCTGGATTGTGATTTCATAGTAGAGCTTTTAGTGGATCCAAATTAAGACGAGACCATTGTCAGATCGGCGGATTTTGCTTAAAAATTTGGGCGGATCGGCGGATTTGTATAACCCTATTCACCCCAATTATTTATGTCGGAAAAAATTGTGTTTGTCGGAAAAATGCTGCCGATGCCCCCCTAAAACATGGGACCCACGACGCCCCTGCAGAAGAATAATATCGTACCTAAAATTGCAAGTGTGAACGGACCTTATAATCAGGGATGGATCCAGCATAAGCTGGTAGGGGGGGGGGGTTCAAATTTTTTAGGGGGCCCTATTTAAAACATTTTTCCGGAAAAAAAAATTTCGGAGAGCAACGACCTTGAGCATCTACAATCGATTTAACTAATTCTGATTGAAGGGATTTGTAGATGGAAATTTCTGGTATTATTATTCATTGTACTACGTTCTCGGTTTTTCATTGGCTAAGAGCCTACAAATAATTTTGGGTATTTGTAGGTGCCTGCGCTATTTCCAGCGGAAACAGTAATTGCAGAGGTTATTGGACGGCGCCCGAGATATTTCAGCGGTATTTTATGCGAAAATACAAATTGGCAGGAAATTTTTAGTTGAGGGCTTTTTCAATTGTTCACAATGGCTAGTGCTCGTTTCGCAACATTTTCAACGCAGGAAATTGAAAAAAATCGTGGAAAACAAGGACTAAAGAACACCAAAAAAAGTACTAAACTGGCAAGAGAGGTTTTCAATACTTATATTTACGAAAATAAATAAATATTCAATGAATATTTATTTGTTTTCAATTGTTGCTTGTTTTGTTTTCTTTCTGTCACAAAATGAATAATAAAACAATTATTGAATTCGGCTTGGGCAGGATACCAGAATTATTTAGATCTCGGTCAATGTTTAATATCTGCCTCAGCCTTCGGCAGATAACATTGACCTCGGTCTAAATAATTCTGGATATCCTGCTCAGCCTCATCCAAGAATTTCACCATTATCATATCATTGTCTAAATTGCATTCGACGTGACCAAAATTCGACGTATAAAACGGGCCTAAGTGCCCAACCCCCATTACCCGAAAGTTAGACAGGGAACTAAATCTATAATTACAATAATCTATATAATAGATATAATAAGCCATATACAGGGTGTCCCAAAAGAAACGCAAAACCATTGAAATAACGTATTGTTAAAATTTGAATGCCCTAGCACTGAGCTGAACGCAGAGATGCGTAAAATACCTTTGTAAAGCGCACGATTTTCTCCTCTGGGAAATTTAAAACAGTTTCTTAATAAACAGTTTCGTTATGCATAAAATTTACTTACGTCACAGAATAGGAAGTTATACCAGAAGCGCAACTCGAGCAAATATTTGTCCGCGTTTTTACAAGCGATTCGTCATCAATCACGCCATCCTGGCTAGTACAACCGGCACTTTGTACCTACCAAATCCTGATAAAAACTTCCGGCTGTACTAGCCAGGATGGTGTGGCCTGACGTGAGCGAGTTAAAATTTTCGTGGACGTCAAACAATAAGGGAAACGACTAGAGTTACGCTTCTGGTATAACTTCCTATTCTGTGCTTACGTCAAGCTTTGATCACGTGTGTGGGTTCAGCAGAGTGCTGAGGCATTCAATAATTTATTTCAATAGTTTTCGTTTTTTTAGGACACCCTGAATAATATAGCTTAAAATAGAGCTTGAATTAACATAGTTGTATCTGTTCCGGCGCATTGCGGCCAAATGGATTAACGAAGATTTAATTAACATTCCAGAATCTAGTTTTTCTTCAACTTTGTTCGAAAATCCTCAATAAATGGAAAATGCCAGTTAAAAATAAACATACTGCACGTTGGGGGATTTTCCCGGGAAAATTCCCATGCATACCCAAAATTTAATTACACATTTAAGGAATTTCCCAATCGGATTTTTCCAAAGAATTTGTTAAAGAGATTGCAAATTCGGATACGGACAGCACGATTGATTCAAAAACATCGGGAGTAAAAAACGTCCCTTGCTTTAGCTCTCTATTATGTTACTTGAATCACTTGATGTTGGCGGCGAGCGGGAATCACAGAAAATTGAATGAAATGATTTAATGACTTTTTTAGAAAACCAAGGAATTTCAGAGCTCTTGCTGAGGAATTATCAAATTTAGTTGTGTCTATATGACGTATTTCCTTGGTTTCATACTTCACAATGGACAACACGGACTCTGTGACACGGACTTGGAAATTCTCAGTTCGCAAGACAGGTTTGTTTTATTGATTTATACTTGCTAGCAGGGTAGTTTGTTTACAGTAAAACAAATATTTGTTTAACTTAAGTTGATTTATATCGTAGACAATCGTGAAGTACTAGTTTGAATCAGGCATTCAGGCCTCGATTCCCTCGAATTTCCCTGAAATCAATCGACGGTAATGGCGTTAAAAATTGCCGATTTGCCGTAAAACGTAACAGCTGTCTACGGCAATTTGGCAGTTTCCACGGCATTCTAGTAACATGTCTACGTAAATAATCTTTAACACTTTAGTGGGGGTTTTTTTCGAAGAAAACTGAGAGTAAAATAGTGATTTACGCATGATTTGATTAACATCTGAATTCAAGTATCGAAGTAGTAATAGTATAAAAATTACACTATACGGCAAAAAATTGCCGTCATTGCCGCAATGATCCACGGCATTTTGTTCCGGCCTCTACGGCAATTGCCGCGATACAATTCTAGCCTTGGTTTGTATGTCGTCCCGTGCAATTTACTCGATTATATTACAACAAGAAATTACACTTCGAAGTATAAATGAAAAATCTTAAACTGTCTGTACCAGTGTTGGTAGTACCAATGTGAAAATCAGGGGCGTAGGAAGCACCTGGAGTTTGGGGGGGCACCGGCTTGTAGGGGCACATTACTATCGGAAAGGGCACCTAAAAAATTTTTCCCGGAAATATATGTGAAATATTATGTTTGTGACCTAATTTTTAAAAAAAATTTGTAAATTTCCACACAAAAACGCACCTATTGTTTTAATTTAGTATTTACAGCGACATTAGCTTCTACAAAAGGGGCACTTTTCCTCACAAAAAAGGGCACTTTTCAACACAAAAAGGGCACTTTTTATCACAAAAAAGGGCACTTTTAGTCCTTTAAAAAAATTTGGGGGGGCACGTGCCCCCCGTGCCCCCCGTGCCCCCCCCGCTTCCTACGCCCCTGGTGAAAATGCTGTGCTGAGTGGTTATATTACTACCTCAAAAGTTAAAAAATAAGCAGGAACTCGACGTTTCAAGCGAAGACCCTTTGACGAAGGGCCTTCGCTCGAAACGTCGAGTTTCTGCTTATTTTTTAAGGTAGTAATATAACCACTCAGCACAGTAAATGAAAAATCATACTTTTGTTTGCCACACACGCGTTCGAACCGTGTACTTATTCCCCCAGTATACCATATGACAATATCATATCAACTTAATATGATGCCTTAATACAGTCATGTGTATAAGGCCTGTTTTATACGTCGAATTTTGGTCGCGTCGAATGCAATTAAGACAATAGATGATGAGATGATAAACCTCATTAAGCTTCATTATCTATTGTTTGAATTGCATTCGACGCGACCGAAATTCGACGTATAAAACAGCCCTAAGTGTATTATATAGAATGCCATAAAAATATCAAATATCAGTTTAATCACAAAAATATCAGTTTCAAAACAAAGAAATTTGTCATGCAAGATAAAAACTGTGAATAATTTGTGGTCCCAGGGCCAGGGGTATTCTCAACGTCTTTGTCACTCTCAACACAACGGTCAACGTTAAACTAAGCATTATCACGTCTTTCATGCACCGTGAAAGCTTATTGCGACCCAAGAGGTGTTACTTAAAGTCGAAATTACAGCATACATTGCATCGCTTTAGCCGATGTATGGCTATTTGAAAAATCGTCGAATATTTACTGACAGTGATCGGATTGCTTAAAGTGGAATATCAAACGTGCGAAAATAATTAGGCGAAAGTAAATAAACCAGCACGTGATTGTATTCTATTCTGTGATTGTAAGACAATATACCCTTTCAATAATTACGTCGCACATACGTTTTGGTCTTGGAGCCTCGCTCTCATTAGTAAATTACGCAATGTGATTGACTCACGATTCATGAGAGCGAGGCTGCCAGGCCAAATGTCGTAATTATCGAAAGGGTGTGGTAGGGCCGCCGAGAGCTTGGCGGGGCCCCCATTTCAATTTTTTTTTTCTGACAGAACACCCC
>CACRXK020004681.1:0-30719 GCA_902702795.2 Paramuricea clavata | reverse complement strand
TTGTCTCAACTTTTGTCCATTCGTGTTGTTTTAAGTCAAGAACACATCTTATCACTTTGTTTTCATCTGTAATTTCTTCAACGGTGGTCTTAAGCGATGCTAATTCCGCCGCCGTCTTGTTATTTTGATCGAGAAGGACTTTTATCTTCGCATCGGTTTCAGCTGTAATTTGGCATTCCACGTCTTGTTTGTTTTGGATCTCAGTTACCACAGCTAAGAGTTTAGTTATGTCTTCCTTGTATATGTTGCATTGTTCACATGCGTGTTTTTTTTCGTCCGATTCGGTTGTTGTTGTTTTGTCAGCCTTTGTATCGTATTCGTAACTCGCCGTGGCCATATGCTCGGTTTCTTCTTGTCGATTTTCGTCAACTGTGGACTTCGTAAGAGTGGCATAGCTTCTCAAAGTGGTATACAATTGATTTTCATCGTTATCTTGCATAACAGTAATCTTTTTGTCGGTTGTTCCATCCCATTTCAACGAAAATTCAGGATTACTGAATTTAAAATTTTCGCCTCGCGGTGTTGACCATCTTCCGTTCATCTGTAATTCGGTTTCAACAAACCTTTTTAATGATTCTAAGTCGCCTTCCCATATCAAATCGCTTCCAGCTAATGATAACAAAGAACATTTTAAGATTTTTGGATCATTATCGCCGTCTTTAAGTGTAGAATTTTCACAAGATGAGGAGCACGTGAATTTCGACTGTTTTCGTGACCCCATTGTTGGTCTTCTTGTTCAAGTTGTTATTTTAGCTAAAGTATGTTTCAAACGACACCAGATTGTGCGTACGTGACCTTTTTGGCAAGAATACTTCGAGTATTAAATTACACTAAATAAGTAGGATATTCCAAAGTCACTGTTATATCTATTTTCATCAATTTAGTCTTAAAATGGCAACTCGTTTCAGACATATTGTGGTTTAAAATAAGTGTATTGAATTAACGTGCTTGCTTGCCGCGTGCGAATTCTCAAAAAGTCCGCACTTGAGTTGTAAAGCTTTCAAAATGCTTTTTTGCTGGTTTTTATATCCCCTATAAAACTTTAAATCGATAAAGCAGATAATAATGTTGATGAAAACATCATTTTCTAGTAACTACACATTGAATCAGAAGAAAAAGTTATCAAAATAGGTTGCGACGGTTGTTTGGCAAAATGTCGCTTCTCTTTGCAGGAAGCCATGAAATTGAAGTCCTAACAAAAACTAACCTTAGCAGTTCTTTTGGGTCCATTGCTCACTTATTTATCATGAAATCGCTTCACTAGAACATTTTTAATACTGTCTATGGAAAACTTTGTAATTTTCTGAACTAAAAGTTTATGGTTTCGAGGTGTTTATTTTATAAAATAGCACGCGCGACAAAATGGCACTTTTGTGGTTTCTCACGTCTGACAAACAACCAAAGATGAAAGTCCTTATTTCACCTTTTTATAGCTATGTGGAATACCTGAATATTAGGTTATCTTTTTCATGTGAGTATATAGATAACATTTCTACACAATAGTCCTTATCAAGGCTTATTTCAAACTAAAAAAAAGCGATTGTTTTTCAGAGCAGACTTCAAAAGAGAACATGTGTCTGACATTTTATAGCAGCCTACATTGGCGCGCAAAATATTTTTGGCTAAAAACCGTTGCTTTTCCAACAAAAACATGAGAAAATTGACCTAAAAGTCTTGCCTGATGTATGTTTAAATTGTTTTTCTTTTTATGGTGTTTTTCAGTGCTTTGAGTAGAGAGGTTAATAGCATTTGGTTTTGTCACCACAATTTGCCTTTGAAAATGTCGGCTGTCATTGTCTGGGTTAAAAACACCTCAGAAAATTCCTATTTTCTCACCTTCCCATCCTTGGTTTTGTTGAAAATAAATAGATTCTAGTACCATATGTCCTTATAAATATATTTGAAGTAATTAAAAACTTGAAAGATGTACAAGCAGTGTGTTTTGGCTTGCACACTTTGTTGAATTTGAACACTTAGTTACTGTTCTAAATTTCATGTTGTAAAACAAGATGCCCAAAAAAGCAAAGGAGTATATTTTATAATTTTTGATCATTTTCTAATTCATATCCCAATAGATGAAAATTGGTTATAAAATAGATATGTACTAATTTAGTGAATATTTTTTTTTTGGTTTTTATATAAATTTATGGAGATATTGCCCCTTTAGGTGAACAGCTTTTGACACAATTAATCATAAGATTCTGATTAAGAAACTAGAACATTATGGCATTGGAGGAATTGTCATGGCCAGAAATGGAGGACAGCAAGCGGTGAGGCGCGCGGGCTCATGTTCTCTTGATAATTCAGTGCACTATACAGATCAGCGGTTGAGTTTGGTAAATACAAATGGCTGTTCATTTTTATCGAGAACTAAATAATCTGAGCACGGCAGATTTTCTTATTGAAAATAAGAAGAGAAAAGGGAAGTTTTATAAAGTAGAGAGAATTATCTCTAGAAGAACGCGAAAAAGAAAGGTGAAGCAACATAAATGTACTTTAATAGTGTTTTTATCATCGTGTTGTATTGTAGAAATATGTGCTATTTTAATATAATAACTTGCTGTCTTTTATACATTTTAATAAGGCTGAATATCTTGTAAAGTGGAGTGGATATGGCTCATTGGAAAATAGTTGGGAGCCTGAAGAAAATTTAAATGCTTTTGCCTTAAGGTAAGCGGTATTTTAATATATTGAGACTTGATTGAGTTGATATTTTACATATTTACAAGAAGGATCATGCTTAACAGCTTAAAAGTCTGCGTCAAGGATAGACTTTGACATCTTGTTTTCTTTCATATTGCTGTAGAACATATTGGAACCCACAGCCAGCTGCAGATCTGCTTTCCTCATGTGTTGATACGCTTCACACTGCAATGTTGGAAAATTTTAAATAAAAAAGTATGCTACCAACAGTGCTAAACTTCAGGCATGATGTTTTCAGAGCTCTATTTAAAGACCAGGGTGTAGAGACTGAAGATGGAAGGCATATTTTGCTGGAAAAGAATGACTTTCAAAGGTGCCATCTCCCGGAACAGTGGGACCAGATACTAGACCAGTTGGGAAATGGAATAAAGATTGCGTTTCCTGTAAATGCAAGACCATTTATTTCTCAGAGCACAAAAACCTACAGAGTTATCTGTGGAAAATTAGTTAATGCCCAGATACAATATTGAGAAATTATCTATTACTTGTAGGAAACAACCATTTGTTGTTAATGTAAATATTTAGGATTATTTTCTAGTTGAGTCGGTTTTCTTTCATATACCGTAAACTCAAAAAATCTTGATGGATGGACTTTGAAATTAATGAAATCTTGTTGGAAAACCTTCTCAACTAGAAAATAAGTCAGTTATAAACCTTGAACTTGGGATATAACTACTGTATATACAGTAAGTCAAATATATGACTTACATCCCACGTTCTCGGTTTATAACTCTTACTTAATAACTGTGCCTAAAAATGTTTTGAGATGCACCGGGACTTTGTGCTTGTCCATTTGTTCATTTACCGTTAGATTCAATTTTTAATATTATTTGGCATTCCAGAAAAAATTCATACTTCCCCCGTAGAAGAATTTTTATATTAACCCTCAACACCCAACACCCAACACCCAACACCCCCCCACACTGTAGAAGGCAGTGGTTTCCTTGGTGTGGGGAGTATGAATCTCCTCTGGAATGACCCGTTATACAGTTTAAGACAGGTTGTTTCTGGTCAGGTGCACTTCAAAACTATCTATATTGTATTGTGAAATTTTGAATGTTGGAACTTGCCTGCAGACTGAAATGTTTTCCATGTCATATTAATGTTTTTCTTCTCTTTTTTCTTTCTTCTTCAAGCTCATGTTCCCAGTACTGGCTATTTTTTTTAGTGTATGATCTTTTTATATGTTCTTTCTCTCTTAGGTCCCATTGCCTTGACTCAAGTTTCAAAACGTCTGCAGCGGCATCCCAATTATTTGATTTTCTTAACACTATGCTTCTGGCTACGTCATTATTTTTCTCAACACCTTGACCACTAAATAGTTTTACAGTTTTGTAGGTTTCTAAAAATTTTGGTAAATGGTAAACCATGGCATGCATGTAGGTTGTGACATTGCATCTTCTGTAACCGATGTATGTGTTTCCTAGAGAAACAAAAAGATTAATCCATTCCTGTACTTTACAAAAAATGTTCCCAATCATGTCTTGTGAGGGTGTTTTGCAAGTGACTATGGAATATATTATGGAAAATTTAAGCCAGAGGCTTCTCACATCATGTTCAGCTTCTGGACGGACCAAACCTGTGAGCTTCTCAGGAAGTTCCTTCAATAATTTTTTCTTGTCAGGCCCCAATAAACTAGTAAAGTCATATTGGCCAGATCTTTTGCCATCTGCATTGGATTTTTCCCAAATTTCAAATGTGACCCCACAAGATCTAATTTATCTAAATGTTTTGTTGTTTGGTCCTTTCTCTTGGTCCAATTATCTTGCTGGTCCCAATGTACAGCTTCAGTAACCAAATTATTAATCAAAATATCCATGATTCTTAATAGCAAATGCAATTCATCTAGTATCACATGGTCCAAATCAATATCTATTAGGGGGGGATTCACACAACAGAAATTGTTTTTTCCCCCTGCTAATTCTTTCATTTCTTTTATTGTACGCTTAAGGGGTGGTGAGTTGTAGTGGTTCAAGTCGTAAGCCATGTTCCACCTCTCATCTTTGTGGATTTTGCACCAAGCGCAGGCATGGTTTGATGTGGCACCACTAAGACCCATCATAAGCAATATGAATTTATAATCCCCACCAAGAAAGAACTCTAAATTTACTATATCTTCCCCCAGATCTATTTTCTTTTCTCTTACCATGTCATTTATGTCACTCAATACATCTTTGAAACAATTTTTCAATACAGCATAATCTTCTTTGCCCTTTACAACCGCTATGGTGTGATTTCCTTTCGCTGCCAAAATATCATCTGTAGATTCCAAAAGAGCAAAGCTCATCAAAATAAAATTTGATGTTCTAGTCATTTGTGCTCCATCTCCAGAAATTTTAACTTTAATTGTTTCATTGTTTTTTGCAGCATTGGGGTGAGTAATTAAATATTCCTTTATTCTATTTTGTAACAATTCCTTGAATGGAAGTTGTGCTCCATGGTCTTCCCCGGGTGTTGAGGTTATATGGTACATTTTATCAAGTTGGCTTCTTCTTTGCTTAATTAAATATGACTTTGGCAAGCCATCTACCAGCATGGTTATCTCATGGTAAAAAGCATCGCCCACACAGAACTTATCCAAGAGAAACAGAACTTTTTCTACCTTATCCTTATCATCCTCTGAGAGGGCATCAAATCCAGTATTCTCTGTGCTACCAGTAACATTGTTTTCCATCATTAAATTATGAGCAATACCAGAGTTGATTTCTTTAACATTTACACTTTTCAATTCCAGTCCAAAAGATCTTGCGAACCATAAAGCAGTTTCAGCTCGTGACAAAAATTTTTTGAGCGTCCTTGACTTTTTCTTTGTTTCAGAGATATCTTTTCCTTGGTGTTCCATCTTTTCAGATTTTTCTAGAAGTTCAATATATTGTTTCAATTCTTCATTTTTTGTTTCTAGCTTTTCAATTTTCTCATCCTTTTCTTCCAATGCCCTCCCCATTTCATAATATAGTTTCCTCATTTCCGACTCCAAGTTGCTGTTTCTTTCCTTCCACTTTTGCATCTCGCCATGAATAAGTGTGTTTTCTTCCTCAAGTTGCTTAATTGAAATAGTTTGTCCATCAAATATATGGAACCTTTTGGCCTTTAAATCTAGTTGTTGTCTTTTCCTCCCCCTATTTTTGCCATACTCTACATACACTTTTGCCGCCATAACCCGAAGAGAGTTATTTATTTCTGACCGCACAACTTGATCATGTGTAAGACCAAATGAATTACCAGGAATTGCAAATTCAAACAACTCGATATATGTAAACTGTGGAAAATTTGAGGGCAAGTTGATGCCTATTTTCTTAGGATCACAGGTGCAGGATGTCTGGAAGGGCTTTTTCAACACCACTAGGTTGTACCAGGCTCTCAGTAGTGGGAAAGGAATATCCACAGCGAACAATATATCTTTGGTTGTAGCTTTAGCAGCATATGCTAATGAATGGCTTTCAACACTTAATTTCCATTGCAAATAAGTATGCATAGAGCACAAAGGCGGAACGTCCGACATTGCAAATACAGCCAAATATATAGAAAACAAGCAAAATTATAAAATATAACAGACTTTACGCCAACCGAGCCTTGATCGATGCTCAAATTTCAAAAGTTTACCAATAGTTATATTCGTTTTCAAGTTGAAAACAAATTTACCGCGAAATCCCGCCAATTTTAGGATGTTTACGAGACTGCAGCCTATATTGACAGCGGTTAAAACCATTGTAACGTAGCAACAGCTTTATAAAAGCAATGGCGGACAAGAAATATAACTTTTGGTGCGAAATTTGTGATATTTTTGTTCAAAATATGGTGTATTTCTCATCACAACTGGACAAACGCCTCTGTACAAAGTACATGCATTTCATCGCTTTGGGGAACATACTAGTGTATACATTTACGCTTCATACAAGTGACAATAATAAAGAGGAATAGTGTACGAAGCAATTCAGACGTGCACATTTGACAATATCTGCGAAGAACAAGTTGAAATTGGATCTGCAAAATACCTAATATGTCGAAATCACATACTTTCCTATACGAGACTATAGACAAATATATTGATTGCTCCGGAACATACTTAGACAACTCGAGTCGTACCCAATTTTTTACAGATAAAAGTTTGACAAAATCGGTGAAGATTTAGACGTGCACATTTTGGATTTCTCAACCGTAAGTTATCAAAAATACTAATTTTACACTATTCCCATTCAAATTATACAAGACGACGCCATTTTGAATTTTTATCTTGAGGCAAAATGCGCATGCTTGGCAGCCATGTTGGACTCCATTTCTGGCCATGTTAATAGTTGGTTTGAAAATTACCTAAGCAATAGAAAACAAATTGTAAAATTTGAAGGCACTCAATCAGAGGAAATGAAAATTAAAAGCGGAATACCTCAAGGTTCTATACTCGGACCTCTATTATTTCTCTTATACATAAATGACATACAACATTGTAGTCAACTGGTTTCCATAATACTTTTTGCAGATGACACAAGTATACTCTGTAGTGATACCTCCCTTAAAAACTTAATGAAACAATGCAAATTGAAATGGATAAGATTACAAATTGGCTTAATGTGAATAAACTATCTGTCAACACTGCGAAAACTAAACTTATTTTGTTCAGATCAACTAATAAGAGGCAAAAACAAAATATCACAATTTCGATGAATAATGAAAATCTAAAACAAGTAAAAAGCACAACATTTCTAGGAATCGTTATAGATGAATGTTTAACTTGGAAAAATCATCTAAATTCAATATCAAAAAAAAATATCAAATCTGATATCAATTATTTCCAGGATTCGTTTTACTAATCTCAAGTCTCTAAAACTTGTTTATTATGCATTAGTTTATCCATATCTTATATATGGCAACCTAATTTGGGGTAATACTTACAAAAACAGGATCGCGAAACTGGTAAATATAAAAAAAAAATTGTAAGATTAATGACTTTCAAATCTTATTTTGAACACAGTGAACCAATTTTTAATGATTTACAAATACTCGATTTATACAAAATTAATTCATACCTAACATGTTTGTTCATGTTTAGGTATTATAACTTACAAAACTTACCAGAAATGTTTGAAAATTATTTTTCAAAAAACAATGAGTTTCATAGTTATAACACAAGAAGTTCTTCACTATTACATTGAATTGAATTGAATTTATTTCCAAGTATGCTTATAGTACATTACATTTCCCGAGTTATATTATTTAATATGTTTACATATTTGGAAGGACAATAATAAACCCAAAAGGCTTTTGCGAGTAGTCCTCCTTGAGGTAATACTTATAGCTATAATGTTAATATATGTCTATTTCTAATATCTATCAGGTAAAATAAACATTGCGGTTCATCAGTTCAATTGACATAAAACATATAAAAGAACAAACTACAAAAAACATTCTCTCGCATGCAAAGGAATTGATGTATGGAATGGTCTTGATAACCATTATAAAAAAACAGGATCTTACAGCACATTCAAAAGAAAAATTAAAAAATATTTTTTACAAATCAATTCAGTTACCTAACCTCTGTAAAATAAATCAGATAACAAAATATGTATACTCTAGAATTATTGTATGTACTATATATATATTTATAATATAGCATTTGTAAATTCTGAACGCTGATTGGCTAAGCGCCGTGTTGATATAACTCAATGTCAACACGGGAAATTTTCCGCCGCTTGTAAACACGGAAATTTTTCTTATCCTTCGGGCTTTTGACATTGCTATATTATAAAAAAAAATATAAAACATTTTTTCCGTATTGATATATAGTTATATCAACACTCGTGGAAGTTGGGAAAACTCGAAATTGTATGAAAACACTCTGCCCTTCGGGCGTCGTGTTTCCATACAATTTCTCGTTTTCCCAATTCCACTCGTGTTGATATAACTGTATATCAAAACGGAAAATGTTTTATATTTGTTAAATATTTAATAGTGTACACATGCATGCATGCAGTTTTCGATATATAGTAACTACAGAATCTTCGACTTTATGAAAATAATTTTATTTTGAACATTTATTGTTAATTATGAACATTCTAGTTAAATATTTTTTGTTGAACTGTTAATGTTAAATTTAAATGTATGATTATATATAATTGATTACACTAGGGGCCTTAAACAAAAGCCTGATGGTTTCTAGTAGGCCTCTAGCCCTCATTTGTAAATAATATTAATTAATAATCAATGTTAAATTTGGGCGAAATAATTAAATAAATAAAAAAAAAATAGTGACATGAAAAACAAAATGTCACTGCTTTACAAATAAAAATTCTCATTGAAAAAACTAATGATGTATATAGGTATGCAAGTTCATTTAAACTAAATTTGGTCAATCATATATCAATAATATTTGGTTGAAAAGACCAGATTTTTTCATGCAACTGTTTCTGAGATATTGCCATTTTGGTGAAAGCTCTTGAATTCAATCACGTATTCGCCATTTTGCTTGTTCACTTTGGGGGTAGAAACATTGTAACAGCTTGCACGTTAATGAGTTAAATACTATTTTCTCAAGAATTTTGGACAATGATGTTAGTAAAGACACAGGACGATAATTACTTTTCAATTGACGATTATTTTTTTTAAAATGGGACAACATTTGCTAGTTTCCATACTGTTGGAATTAAAACAGCCATTTACCAAAGAGATGTTAAAAAATCTTGACAGAGATGAAGCAATGCCAATAGCACATATCTTCAACAGGGAATTTCCTATACCATCTTATAGCACCACATAGAGTAACAAACCATGTTTCATTGGTGAGTAATGAATTGAGTTGAGTTTGATTGTGCATACCATACTGCACCTGTTGTTCATAGAATTTTATTTCAAATAACTTTCATACAATATATGTATGTCTTCGAAGTTTGATATAATTTAGTTGGGTAATTGCTGAGTTAAGTAAGGTTTTATTGTGAATACTAGGATGCCATACTGTCTATAGTATTTCTGGTCTAATGAAGTAATTATAGCAGTTTTTACATAAATTTATACTTAGAATTTCTTTAGTTACAACAGTAGTTTACACAGCAGAATAATTGTCATGATTCCCTTTTCATTTGACCAAAATTTTATGTGTGTACACTGCATGTTGCTAAATTAAGGGGGTATCCTACACTTTTATGAAAATCTATTTATTAGTTGAAACATTGAATTGGGCAATAAGACAAGTTGAAAGCTTATTCCCTGTAACTTTATTTTATTTAAAATAACTTCCTTGCAGTATAAGTATTTTTTTGGCTTGGAAGTTTCATGTAATTTAGTTTGGTAATTACAGAGTTAAGTAGGGTGTATTTCTGGTCTAATGAAGTAATTATAATAGTTTTAATGAATTTATGCTTAGAATTCCTTTAGTTACAACAGTATTAATTCACATAGCAAAATAATTGTCAGGATTCCCTTTCCATTTGACCAAAATGTCATGTGTGTGTATGACTACATTTACTAGGTTAAGGGGTATCTTACAGTTTTATGAAAACGTATTTATTAGTTGAAAAATTGCATTTTTAATGCCTTGGAGGTTTGGCATAATTTAGTTAGGTAATTACAGAGTTAAGTAGGGTTTTATTGTGCATACCATACTATTTATGGTATTTATGGACTAATGAAGTAATATAATAGTTTTAATGAATTTATGCTTAGTATATATTTAGTGACAAAAGCAATTTACATAGCAAAATAACTGCATTTTGATATGTTAAGGAGGTTTCCTACGTTTTTATGATAATCTATCAGTTCAAACACTGCATTAGGCAATAAGACTAGTTTGGAGCTTATCCCCCCCCCCCCAGCAACTTTATTTCATTTAAAAGAAATACTGTGTGAGAGGCAATTTCTAACAATCGAATAAAGGAATATGAGTGTTTATTCGCTGTTTTTATAGATCCAAATCATGGAGGAAGCTGCTCTCTTGAGCCAGTCAGCGAAATAGAATTGGATACTTCAGAGTGAGTTGTAGCCTAACAACTCGATGGAGCAGATGTTGACACCATGGGAAGGGAAAAGGTGAAACCTACTGGTGCTACTGAGAAAAAGGGGAAAGTACACAGAGCAAAGCAAAAGTGCCCCATTTACATCATGTAGTAAAGAAGTTGTGCATTTGCCTTGTCATGAGGCAGGTGCGTAATTGGTCTCAAGACAGGATAAGCAGAGTGCTGACAGCTTTCGACATTCGAAAACCAAGGAGAAAATAAGAAAAGAACAGCTGAATGCATACACAAGTTCAATAGCACTTCTTGCTAATGCTATTTCTGGGAGGCATGCAGCAACCACCATCACATCAGCAACCACTACAACCACCAATGTACCATTACCCAATACATGCAGATGATGCAAATCAACAAACATGTTATAAACTATTATTAGAGACTTATTTCATGCAGCATATTTATATTACTACACTGTGTTAAAACTTAAGTGTTGATTAAAATACAATATTTGCTTTATTCTTATTGTTGTGTACAGATACAGTATGGTTTAAGGTCATCGCTTACATGGAGCAAGTTTTTCATACAGCCTGTTACACAATTCTTTTAAGTGGATGCATGTTGTGGACAACATACTTGCCAATGACATTGCAATCAAAATTGAACATTGTAGTACCACCTTTAGCTTATATAAATATTAGTTTCCTTGGAAAAATGAAGTTAAAGCCAGTCTAAACACTTCAGCATTTCCCTCAATGTCAACACCCAGTATCTCGTATATATTGTTATCGTCATTAAAACTCTAAACAATTTCATCCTGTTGTAGCATATCTCTAATTTTACACAGATTATGTAAGATACAACATGTTGCGACTTTGGGTGATAGGTATTCCATATATGTATATCTTTTCTTCATGAGGCATCTAAACCTGCTCTTCATTTGGCCAAATGCACATTCTGCCACCATCCAGGCTCAACTCGGTTGGTAATTGAATTTAACTTGACTACGATTTAAATTTCCATTATCTTAAAATGCATCATCAACCAAGGCAGCAATGGATAGGCAGAATTGGCCACTAACATTATCGACACATCACACATCAATATTTTCAGTCACCTTAAAAATAGAGAATAATACATGGGTGCGCGGAAATACCAGATTTAAGAGAAATAAATCTGGTTTAAGAGAAATCTGGTAAATACCAGATTTATTTCTCTTAAATCTGGTATTTCCACGCACCCATGTATTATTCTCTATTTTTAAGGCGACTGAAAATATTGATGTGTGAGCACACATATGTGTATTGTTCTGTTTATTATATAAACAATATTTGTACACCACCATAACTCAAACGAATAAAATCCAAACAAATTTATTACAAAATTCATACAGGAATGAAAAAATTGTGTATGAATGCAACTTATATGTTAAACAGTGCCCAAAACGGTATAACTTTCCAACAAAATTTATAACAATATAGGACAACTATATACAGTAAAAATAATGTTCAACAAACGGTTTTCAGTTCATTTTTCCTGGCTGTCATCTTCACTGCTATCACTTTCAAGAGGTAACAGTCATCGTAGTTTCTTACCTTTCGGACTAGCACCTATCATTGTGTTTTTTTCAGATAACATTCTTCTCCGTTTTTTTCCCTTACGGCCAGCAAAAATTTACTTAAATTGTATCAAGTTGAGACGGCGACAGTTCTTCCATTCTCGGCGGTCTATTGACATGGCCTGCAGGTTCACTTGCGATATAAGAATGAATTAAATTGACATCTAGTTCTGTTTTTCTTTTAGTATTCTGATTTTCCTCTGTTTCATTGAACTCGTCAATGTCCTTTTCATTAATTTCATCGAATCGTGTGCTCATGGTTTTTCAGGTTTTTGTTTTTAAAACTTTGTACGAAACAATTTAAAAAATGGCTGCTGAAAATTTTTTATTTTATTATCAATTATAAAGAGCGTTGTGATTGGTTAGTTAAATTTATTTCGCGACTTGTCATTGGCACACGTAACAATATCGTATTTTTACGTGTGTTGCTGTGATATTTTTATCGCGAGTCAAATACGACTTTTCTGAGTGCCCAAAATTTCTATATAACACTATACTTTATATAATAAATAGCATTAATTAATAATTATCCTCAAATAAATCACATATCAGTAATTTTTTTCTGGTATCCTGTGACAAGAAATCACCATATATAATGGTGCATTAAATTCTTAGCAATTCTTTTAGTTCAGTTTAATCCTGTTCCTAACAACAGCATTCTAAAATCCTAGAGAGTGCAAAAGTTAGCAGACAACGAAAACTCGCATCAGGAAAAAGCACTTGAGCTTGGCCTTTTGCATATATAACCCAGAGTTGCACAGTATCCTTGTATCCTGTATCCAGGCCACTTTATATAAATGTCAGTAAATCTTCAAAAGAAACATAGAAAAGAGCTGGGCATTAATAGGTTAATTACTTATTTTCAATTTGATTGATTGCCAGGAAAAAGATCTGGATCTTCGGATCTTTGAACCATCCTCACAAATATGGTGCTCTTCTGTAGAACTCTGTCTGTCTGTCTGTCTGCATTTTGTCAAATACTCAAACAAATCCGTAGGTGATTGATAAAGTCACCTAATTATGAAGTCACCTAATTAGTATCCCAATTAGATAAACAATACCTGTACCAGTGATCAACCACTGCTTTTAACACAAGGGAGTAAAATCCTTTTCTGTTGTAATAATGTCCAGAATATGCATACCATCTAGTGCTCCTGCACATTGAGGAAAATCCATTGAGGGGGGGGGGAGGGGGTTGAATCAATCTCGGACCGGATTGAGATCGATCTTAGTGTGAACATGCACCTGTTCCGCACGTTGTAACCAATAATTTATTGGCGTTGTAATGCCATTGTATGCAATAAAGTATTGGGTTGTAACTGAAGACAAAACCACAAGCATTAGACAAACGTTTTAGTTATAAATGTAATTGGCTTAGCTTGGTGGATGTTGGGGAGGCGGTAGGCCCGCTTCCCCGGATGGGTAGTGGAGGGTAGTGGAGGGTAGGGTTAGGGTGTGGGGTTAGGATTAGGGTTTGGATTAACGTTTGGATTAATCATAGACCCATTACAACCCGATACTTTATTGCATACAATGGCATTACAACGCCAATAAATGATTGGTTACAATGTGCAGAAAGGCTGGAACATGACCTTAGGTTACCAAAAGGAACATATAGGTTACCAACACACACGGACATCTCGGTTACAAAAATGATAACTTAAGTTAACAAAACGAACATTGGATCTTTATTGTAACTTGATGGTTGCACAAACGAACACTCTAAGGATTGTCAATCTCTCAACTATGACATGAAATGGGTTCTGTTCCTTCCCACCACTCATTGTATAATGCAGAATTTGAAAAACAACATTCTTTTTACTGGAGAGAACAGATTCTTTTTTGAATAAAAAGGAACAGGTGAAACTCGTCACATACATTCCAATAAAGACACAGGATTAGTCTTCACAGAAAATACAATTTGAGAGATTTTTCTTTTGCTTGGTTATTGTAAAGAACTTCCATTAAGTTTACATTAAGTATCCACAAAAACATTAACTCTAATAGATTGCGGGCGCAAGTCGTGTGTCTTGTCACATTTTGTATTCGTTTTACTGGGGTTTCAAGGGTTAAAATTAAATCACAACTGCAGCACATTAAAGCAGCTAAACCAAGATTGCCAAAGTTATACTTACCTAAATTCAGGGATGATGTCAAAAGGTGGAGTGCATTTTGGGAATTGTTTGAATTGTTAGTTCATACAAACAAAGAAATGTCGCCCATAGATGAGTTTAACTACTTGAACTCTCTGGTTGAGGGTGAAGCAGCAAGAGCAATTCAAGGATTACCATTATATATATAAGTCCACAAATGTCATATTAAAATTTAATTATTTAAACTCGAATTTGAAATGAAGTTAAAGTTCCTGTTCAGATGTGTATTTACTGGCATATTTAGAATTTTTTTCAAAGAAATGAGGGCAAATGCTCCTGATCGGCCAAATTTTTATTTGGTTGGCAAAAAGTCGTGATTGCCGATCACCATGATCGGGAACGTTATTCCGAGCCCTGTTAATCCTGAGGCTGACAAATTTGTACCACGAAGAGTGAGACAAGAATCTATAAACAGAGAAGTTTGTTGTGCTGTTGTTGATTCATTTGAATGTTGTTGATTCATTTGAACAAATTAACCTGGGGAGTGTAAAGAACTTCCATTAAGTTTACATTAAGTATCCACAAAAACAATAACTGTAATAGATTGCGGGCGCAAGTCGTGTGTCTTGTCACATTTTGATATTCTAGTCCGCATGTTGTGGCACAATATCGTTCAGTTTCATTAAGCACCCTTTAGAACTGAGTAATTTTTACAAAACTTACCATTATTGACCACGCTGAATCTGAATCCAAAGAGTTCCCAAGTCGTAGACCAGCAGTTTTTTGTATTTTGCTGTTTTAGTCATCACTCTTCATCAATAACACAATGCCATCTTTAATTTATTCTGTGCCTGTTCACAAAATTCCATTTGTTACACTTCCTTACATTATACCACAGGCCACCAAATTTGTGACCGAATAAGATATTTGAATGATGGAATGTAATCTCTATAACAGGACTGGATAACCAATAATTTGCATAAAAACAAAAGAATATAAATAATTTTATTGTTTTAAAAGCTTGAAATAATGTAAAATAACTATATGGCAGTTAATGCGGGATCATCTCCTTGCATTGTTCACTTTAAAGGCAAACTTTGTCCTGAAAAACAATTGACAAATAAAACATTGGAAACAATAGTTACCGGAGAAGAGAATGGCTTGAACTTCCCGAGCATGAGAAATACAATACATCCAGGAATATTGCAGAGAAGTCATTTGAATATATATCTCATGGTATCGAAAATATCCAGGAGCTACATGATGTTATGCCAAGATTTATAGACGGTAAAACTTAACAGAATCCCCAAAACTAGTAAGGTGCGTGGTCAAGTGATCTGTGTAACAAACTTGTTGATACTATTCACAATTCAAGTTTTCTTTAGGTATGCCATGCTAAGAACACATCTCTGATGTACCCAAATGTCATTATAAAAAGTCCAGACACGGACATGTTTTTCATTGCTTTGAATGTCTGTTCCAACATCAGTGCACATATATTCTTCGAGACTGGGAATCAAAACAAAACAGGAGAAGAATAATTTCGCTTAAGGTTAAGCAACATGTAGGTTCCCAGTGGTGTTCCACATTTATTGGATTTCACAGGTATATTTATGATAAAGTCGATACGATAAAAGCTATATTTTATTGGCTTGATCCAACTGCTTTACACTAATCTTCCTGGGATATTAGTAACAGCTATTAGGTCTTTAGTGAAAATATTAACTACATTGGATCAAATGCATAAATGATCTGGCGTTCTCATAATGTTCGCTGTAATTACCTTTATAATTTTTATCATATTGTCCATCTCGTAATTTAAGGTTGTGACACTGCAAGTTCGTTTCACGGAAAAGCCACTACTTTAAAAGTAGCAAGAAGCAAAGATGTGCATTTATCCTGTTTCGCAAATTTGGGCACATCCGTATGACCATCAGATGAGATAATACCTCAGTTATCCAATTATGTATGCCACCTGTATGGGTATGAACACCAGTCTGATGCAAACCTAGTCCGGTACCTTGTGTTTAAAGCTGGGAAATACGAGGAAGAGATGTTACCACCTAATGAAGATTCTCTTTTGCTACACATTTATTGTGCCGTTTAGCAATGTTATATTTGGAGAAATGCTACAGAACCCATTCTTAACCTTCCAAATTTCACCGAGCATGGTTGGAGTATTGATGAGAGTGGGAAGGTCTGTGTCAAATGGATGAGTCTTCCAGCTCCTGATGCTTGTGTTGGTAAACTGTAAGTGTACTAAGGGATCTGAGAACAACAGATGTTTGTGTAAATAATCTGGTTTACAGTGTATCGATGTGTGCAAATGTTGTGACTGCAAGAACGGTAAAGCAGACAGCGATGACCCAGATAATAGTGATAATGACATATTTGACTGTAGTGATTGCTCAAGTGATAGTGAACAAGAAAGTGATTAGTAAAAAGCACCAGTAAAAGTTCAAAGCAAGCCTCCGCACAGTTCGACACAAACCGTCCAGTTCTGTTATAGAGGTACTCTAGATTACATTCTGTCATTCAAATGTCTTACTCGGTCATAAATTTGGTGGCCTGGGGTATAATGTAAGGAAGTGTAACAATTGGAATTTTGTGAACAGGCACAGAATAAATTATAGATGGTGCCGTGTTATTGATGAAGAACGATGATTAAGAGAGCACGTGGTTGATGTTGCTGGTAAAGACGAAGCCGAAGTCAACAGGAAACATCCAACTTGCGAGGAAATTAAGCGAGCACATGGTTGATGTTGCTGGTAAAGACGAAGCCGAAGTCAACAGGAAACATTCAACTTGCGAGGAATGTCAGAACCGCAAAGACGAAATTACAGAAATAAAAGCGATTATAAACGAAATTAAAACTAACCAAAACGAAGACCGAGAAAAATCAATTATAAAAGTGATAGAATCGGATGAAAGGATAAAATCCTTGCACGAGGAAAACTCCAAAATGACGGAAGAGATCAAATGTCTTAAAGCTACAATATCCGAACTTGTCACTGACAATGAGAACATAAAAAATATTCTCGACGTCAAGCAGAATGAATGGCTGAAAATAGCGGAAAACCCGAATCCATCGAAATGTAGTAAAACTGCAACAACGCCGCCTACAACCTCAGTACAAAACCAGTTTGAACTGCTCAATGATGAAAATTGTGAGAGCGGAATATCATCGCCTGAATTAGACTCAAATGAGCAAACGAACACGTACGCAAATGGCCAGATTCATGAATATAGATCAAAGGCACAATCGAAGTTTGAAAACCGAAAGAACCAAACTCATGCGCAGCAGAAGGAAAAGAAGAACCATGTCCATGCAAAGAAGACCGGATCCGAAAAAGGAAAAGAAATTAAAAAAGTCCTGGTAATCGGCGACTCGATGGTGAAACACATCGATCGGGTGAAAATTGAGCGAGTTGCAGGTTGCCAATCAGTCGTCCACTCTTACAGCGGCGCAAGAGTGGAACAAATCAGTTCAAAAATTAAAGAATATTGGTCAGAAGGGGAGCAGTATGACACAGTTCTCCTTCACGTGGGCACCAATAACCTCGCTTCTGAAGAGCCAGAAGAAGTGGCATCTAAGATGGATGGGCTTATCAAAGACCTCAAAGATCACGCCAAGAAAATTGCCATCTCAAGTGTAATTAAAAGGTATGATAACCGAGTTCCGGCTAGCAAGATAACTTGTTTTAATATCCTTGTTAAAAACTTATGCATGAAACATAATACCACATTTTTAGATAATGACCACATTGACAGGTCGTTACTAAATCGCTCTAATTTGCACTTAAACCAACAAGGTGATAGGGTGCTAGGGAGCGTTTTCTGTACATATCTGAAATCGTTTAGAGTAGGTAATAACAGGCAGTTTTTTCACCAAGCTCATGGACATCGGAACAGAGAATGGACAATGTACTTGAAATATGTGAATCAAATAATGAAGATAGAAGTCCTATTTCCGTAAACAATGTGAGTAGCGATTTTTTCACTAGCCTTAATTCCATTCCCAATGAAAGAGGTTTTAAAATGGCTTTTCTTAACATTGTTAGTTTGCCAAAAAATATTGATGAAATAAGGTATTCAATGTCAAACAAATTCATTGATCTTATTGCTTTCAATGAGACTCGTCTTGACTCAAGTATAACTGATGGTATGATTCACCTTAATGATTATGATATTATTAGAAAAGACAGATCAAGAAATGGAGGTGGAGTTTGTATCTACTTGCGTAGCTCCATCAACTATATTATAAGACAAGATCTAATTCCCTCTGAATTGGAGGCTGTCTGTGTAGAAATTATTAAGCCACTCAGTCGACCATTTCTTGTTACAACCATTTATAGACCACCCAATGCATCATCTGAATTCTTTGATCATTTTGAAAAATTAATTAAAGCCATTGATGATGAAAATAAAGAAATGTATATTCTGGGTGATCTAAACTGTGATATGCTTAAAACAGACAAAGATTCGAATTCTCCAACAGAGAAAATCAAAACATTGTATGAGTTGTATCAATTGTTACAATTGATTGATGAAGCTACCAGAGTAACTATGACAACCTCTAGTCTTATTGATAATATAGTCACCAATACACCAGAGAAAATTTCTGACTCTGGTGTTATCCATACTGGATTAAGTGACCATAGTTTGGTATTTGCAATAAGGAAAATTTCTGTTGTTAAAAAACAAGAGAAGAAAGTTGAGATAAGAAATATGAAAAAATTTGATCATCAAAAATTTGTTGAGGATCTGAGGCAACAACCCTGGGAAAATGTATACTTCTTCGCTGAAGATCCCAACGCTATGTGGGAAATTTGGAAGAAATTATTTTTAGAGGTCTTGGATAACCATGCACCACTTCAACATAAAAAGATTAGAACAAAAAAAGTTCCTTGGATTACAAGTGCTATAAAGCAACTTATAATCACAAGGGACAGATTAAAAAGAAAGGCCATTATTACAAACCTAGAGATAGACTGGTTAAATTACAAAACAACGAGAAACAAAGTTAATATTCAGCTAAGAAATGCTAAAAAAAAATATTACTCCACTAAAATTTCTGATAAAAAATGCAACCCTAAAGAGGCTTGGAAAACTATAAACGATATACTAGGTAGGCAAAGCAAACCAACAGTAGTAAATGAGTTAAAATTAGGTGAAAATAGTTTGGCAAATACCAAAGATATTGCGGAGGGCTTTAATAATTATTTTTCAAATATTGGCCCTGATCTAGCTAGCAAAATTGATACTCCAAATTTGAACTTTCAAACATATATTGAAAAGACTAAATCAGAATTCAGTGCATTCCAGCCAGTCACTGTCAGCAATGTCTACCATGTTTTACATGGTCTTTCTGGCAACAAAGCCACTGGCATTGATAAGATCTCCAGTAAAATTATTAAAATAGCTGCACCTGCTATTTCAGATTCACTCACATATATTTTCAATCAAGCTATTATCCTATCCATTTTCCCTCACGAATGGAAAACGGCTAGAGTAATACCTCTCTATAAAAATGGCCAACGAAACCTCCCAGGAAATTACAGACCAATTTCAGTTCTGCCTGTCAGCAAAATTATGGAACGAATTCTGTACGATCAGCTATACAATTATTTAACCAAATTTGAACTTCTGAGTGACTGTCAATTCGGTTTTCGTAAATTTCACTCTACAGCTACAGCATTACTTGACTGTACAAATGATTGGTATATGAATTTAGACCGCAAAATGTTTAACCTGGTAGTCTTAATTGACTTAAAAAAAAGCATTTGATACTGTCGACCATCAAATATTATTGAAAAAATTAGAGCTTTATGGAATAAAAGGACAAGCTCTGTCTTTTCTAGAATCATATCTCTCAAATAGAAACCAAAAATGCCAAATACAAGGATCTGTTTCATCAGAGAAATTGATCAAATGTGGCGTACCACAAGGCTCTATTTTAGGGCCCCTATTTTACATTAACGATTTGCCTCAATGCCTGGATAAAACAAAACCTCGGTTGTTTGCTGACGATACGAACCTGACAGTTTCTGGAAACTCTATTACTGATCTTGAAACTGCAGTGAATTCTGATTTGGAAAAACTTAGGAAATGGCTAATTGCCAATAAACTTAGTCTAAATGTTGCTAAGACTGAGTTTATGTTAATTGGTTCAAAACAAATGATAAAAAATATTTCAAATTTGCAACTAAATGTGAAAATTGAGAACGAGTCAATTAAACAAGTTTATGAATCCAAAACTCTTGGAGTGACAATTGACCAGCCTTTATCTTGGAAAACTAACACTGAGAATATTTGCAAGAAAATTACATCTGGAATATCGGCTCTTAGGCGTTTAAAAGAATTTGCTGATAAGCAAAAACTTCTTTCTGTATATAATGCTATTGTTCGCCCATATTTTGATTACTGCTGTGAAGTATGGGATGTGTTTGGAGAAACGCGATCAAAAAGACTCCAAAAACTACAAAACAGAGCTGCTCGGATTATTTTGAATATGAGCAATGACATAGATCACTCTGTTGCATTGCAAGCATTGGGTTGGAAGCCACTTAAAGCAGAAAGGAAGAAAAGTAAAGCAAAAATCATGTACAAATTATTGAATAAAATGGGACCCAAATCACTCAGTAATCTCTTCACATATAAGGGTGAGGTGACAAACTACAAACTTCGGAACATTTCAAGTAGTCTTTGTTTACCACAACCCGCGTACTAATAATATGAAAAAAAGTTTTGTGTATGACGGAGCACACCTTTGGAATTCTATTCCTAAAGAAATAAGAGAGAGCAAATCCTTTTCTTCCTTTCGAAAGAAAATCACTACTCACATTGACTGATAGCTAATTAACATAGATGTTAATATTACTTGTATATAGATTACTATACCTTAGTTTGTTAGTTCATATAATACTATATATCTTATATAATTTTGTAAATAGTTTTAAAATTCTTTTCTGTATAGTTTTCGCACGCCCCTCATGGAAATCAGCTTCGGTTGACGGGGTCAGCGTGTTTAAATAAAGTTTATCTATCTATCTATCTATTAAAACGGCAAAATACAAAAAACTTATTCAGTTCTAAAGGGTGCTTAATGAAACTTGTTTTCTGGTTGCTTTTTTGTGCCACAACATACGGACTATTCATTTTACAAGGGTTAGAATTGAAGACAAATTTAAAGTTATATTTTGTTTAAATCGCCTAAAATTTGATGAATAAGTCAAACGTTTATTAAGCTATACAAACCATTAAGTATAATACTTATATATATGCATTTTGGTGAAATGGGTTTCCATCATTTGGAGTAAACTTAAGTTCATAAAAATCTCAAAAGGAACACTTTCTGGACATCTGCAGGTAGGCCTTTACAGATTCTGCTAGTAAATTTTTAAAAAGTTGCTACAAAAACTGCTCAAAAGTTTCCAGAAAACTGGAGAGTTGCTCTTAAATTTCAAAAGGTTTCTGGTATTTTTCATACATGTTTATAAAAAGCAAACTAAAAACTGAGCAAGCTAGTACAATTTATGCTAGGTAAATAACAAAACAATTTCAAGGCAAGGTTTGGAAACAAGTAGATACTGTTAATGCATCATATTAAAACTAAGTTCAACATGGGCTGAACAGTGAACAGTCTCCAGAAACGTTTCGTACATCCTGATTTCAAGGTACATGCATTTGTGCTGATCAATTTCTTTTAGTGTTGTTGTATCGGAGCATCACTGAGAATTCAAGATAGTCTGTAAGTGGGGAATCTTGCTGGGCGATGAATGCATTGTTCAATGGACTGAAGACTTTTTCAGCAGAAGCTGAACTCGGTTCTTAACGAAAGGGTATCGCAAGATCATTTACATTTTATTGAATAACTACTGAAAACTTCACACATTGCTCATGGGCGCTTAAACAAATCTTTTTTTCTGATTGTTTTGTTGTCTTCTCAGATCTTAATATAATAATAATAATTAGTAAACCCCTTTAACCGGTTTAATAAACCACTTGGCAGTAAAACTGCATTACATGGTTTTTAAAAACATAGTGGCACTGTCATTAAAATTTTTATTGTCTCAAACAAAAGAACTCCTAAAACTGTGAAGTAACTTATTTTAGAAAAACTGAAACCATGTGATGTCATTTACCCAATTATGTATATAATACATATATAATGGGGATATTAGTAAATGTTGTAAATTTTTGAAGGATTTGTTTAAAAAACAGTATGCTTAATGATGTTGGTTAAATTAACAAACATGGTAGTAGTGAAGTAGTTGTAGTTCACTACTGTAGCAAACTACAATTTTCAAGTAGCCAGTAGTTTTTGACTGCTTTTTTAAAACAGTAGCTGTAGTTATAATGAACTGCATTTTGCCTAAAAGTAGCCAAGTAGTTGAGTACTTTTCAAAAAGCGAATTGATAGAATAGCATGATATTGAGACATGGTTTGCTTAAAATCAATACGAATGTTGCTTTGTGTTTACTGTTGCTTCTTGTAAGTCGATTTTTTTTTTAGTCGATTTTTCTTTTTTTAAATTATTGATTAAAACCATGTTAAATACAACTTTAAAAACTCATTAATAATTCATGAAGAAAACACAAAGAAAAATCATAGCATGTCGTATCTGTATATGGCATACAGATTCATGTTGATTTGCATAATTTGATTTATTGGCTTGGACAACGTTTATTTTTAAAATTACTTAGCCAATTAATTAACTCATAAGATGAGTCGTTTTTTAAGCCATTTACAACATTCACGTCCGTGTTGTAAATAGTACGTATAATTTTAAAAATAAAGGTTTTTATTTGTATATAACATGGTTTTAATCAATTAATTATTTAAAGTGTGTCGAAAGAGAAATTTAGACGATATGTCTTTGAAAAGCACAAAGTTCAAAGAAACTCTAAAAATGAATAATCTACATTATACTATGTTTTCCAGTGTGCCATTTAATTTCTGCTCAGTTGTGGCTTCATTACTGCATGCTTGTGCCTGACAACAAATTGGCATGTTTTTACGGTTCACGATTGTCTATGAATATTATATTATTGCTCTGCGCTTTGAGAAACTAAGCCACCAATAAAAGTGGATTTTTGTGGACAGTGGATTCTTGGTTTCTCACTGGAATGCACAATTACTTGATGTTACTGGGAGTATTGAAGAAATCTCAAATCTGCTTCACAACAAACTTCCTTCAAGTTCATTGTGTCATCACTCTTCCTTTAATGTAGGAAGCTAAATTTAAATTCCCAGGCATGTTGATGTAGCAGCCCAGTAAAAATGTACACATGCCTTCCTCCATCTCCCTAGTACTTCGTAGTCTTTCTCCTTCCCTAGTTTAATGAGAATCTTTTGAATTTCTAAAACAAGATCATATAATATTTAAAATACACCAAGGTACAATACTCTAAATGGGTTCTGTATTTGTAGGTCATATTTATTTTTTCCAATGTGCCACAAATAAAAAAAATGGGTAAAAACTGGTTTCCCTAATATTTACCTGGATGAACACCAGATGAATGATGAGTCCAATTGTACAACAAAATATAGTGTAGGTTCCATACTTTGCCGAATGCCCCATGCTGTCATATTGTCCATCTCCAGCTAAAACAACTTCTTTTCCTTTCAGAGATTCCAATATCTTTTTCTGGTAGGACCGCTAATATAGAACAATGGAAGGAAATAGAAATGCCTTTGGTGGTAGTAATATGTTACCTCATTGTACCCTAAGATCCCCATGTTCTTGAAAACTCGGAGCACCTACAAAGAGGATCATCTTATGAATAAATGTCAACCTTTGCATTGGATATAGATTGGAGGTTTTAGTTGGTTAACTTGCTGACAGAACCACCTGCAGACAAAATAGCAAAACTGAGAAGAATAATTCCAGTTGGGAACTTTCCAAAAAGATAGCTGTGGTTTTTCCAAGTAAAATGTTCTTTGCAGTTATTGCACCCAGGTATCAACAATCAACATGGTTCCACAACACTTGGTTTTCACCTGGGGGTTAGACTTAAAACAATAATGACAATGTTGAAAAAGCATCATTAACTGGGATAGGAAAATAATGTCTTTGGGCTCATCTCTTTTGTTCCTTCCTTCGTAAATCCTAGCAAAATATAATAAACAAAATGTTAAAAACCTAAATTATTTGCTGGATCTGCAATCACTGACTTTCACAAACATACTGTTTACAAATTAGATCATCATCATCAGCAATTTTCTCGTATTCTTTTCTCAGTTGCTCAGACTTCCATAATGGAAGCATTTTTGTTAGGATCAGTTCTATATGCTTCCATGTCTTCCATGAGTTCCTCAACAACCTTATCGAAATAACGATAATTAACAACACATTAATTATAAGATTTTTTACATATACTGTATGTTTTATAATCAGGAATGCAAACATAGGTAAATTTTCTGTCTGTACTCATATGTACTAACCTTCACTTTTTACAGCCGGCTTATCCTATTTAGTAACAATGTCCTCCACCAAGTCCTCAGGGAAATCATCGAAAACGTCTTCTAATATACTGTTCAATTGGTTTAATTAAATCTTGCTCCAACTTTCATTTTTGTCCACTCGTTGTACAAAAGTTGTTCAGACAATTTAATGTTTTTTTCTTTTTCTGCCTTTAGTTCTTTCTCTAATACTTCCAGTTTAAATTTAATTGACATGCATTGAGCCTTGCATTGTTTTGCAACCTTCGCAATATCTGTCTGTCCGGCATCCTTATTTTGTATAAGCCTCCTAAAAGCTGAAGCTCTACTGTTTCCAGCATTTCAACCTCACATTTGATGTCTTGCATTTTTATTAATTTTAGTGTATCTTGCAAGATAAGAATCAGTGACAGTGTGATAAAGATCAGAACATCTAAATAGCCATTTATATAGCCGTATAAAAATTGATAAAAAACCATTTTATACCATTAGCGAATGCCTTAATGCGAAAACTCTATTGTTGAAATTGAAAATCATTAATGTTGTGGTAATTAATTCAACTCTGTAATTGTAGAATGTCAAATGCATTGGATTGTTCTTACCAGTAATAGCATTTTTCACATGTCACAAGGAGTACATTCTTGAGGACTAGCTCATGTATCGATGGTTGTTGAAGCAATGCTTGTTGTGGCTCACCATGAACGAGTATCAGTGGCAGAAATCTCAGTTGACCACCTCCCACCTTTATGGAAAATTGAATTTTCGGACATTCTGACCAAAGGAGGCCAAAAACAACCTTTTCAAATGCAAATGGGGGGGGGGGGGCTATGTCAGAAATTTGAAGGTTTTTCTGAAAATTTAGGAGGCTTTGCCCCCCTCCCCCCGCCTCTGGAAAAAGTGAATGTTCGCCACTGACGAGTATTGCTTCTTTTCACTGTTCATTTCGTATGAGATTGTTCTACTTTCCAATGCAAGTACTGATGTGAAATTCTCCATCTATCTAGCCTTACTGGATGACAAAGCCCAGAAGAAAGTGAATGGTCCAAGATCTAGCGCTCAGAAGAAACATTGGAAATTGATTCTAAAGTTCAAATTACAACTGTAGTGTGATTTGCATGTGCATTGTGCATACAACACATATGACACATCAATGCAAGAATGATCAACCGTAGTTATGAAACAGTGATAAGGCAATCGGAAGCACTGATTCCAGATAAGTGGCCTACAGGGAATGTATGCCTCTTGGTCAGAAGGGAAAAAAAGCAATAACAGCTATTTGTCAAGGTTTTGTGTGCTTTCCCGAAGATATTTCAAAATATATGTTACAGTTTATAAATATTAGGCTGTTAGCAATATGGAAAATTTAGACCAGGAATATGAAAGTCCACAGTACCAGCCAGAATTTTTCATATTTTGTGATCCCCGCTTTTTCACTGGGTGGAATTGCTTGGAGGAAGGGAAGTAAGAACAAATTTTGGTAATGTGATTGGTTAGATTAACCGCGTCTTATTTTTTCACAGCAATTTCTTTTTGCTGACCAATCATACCATTGAATGTAGTTTTTGCTTAAAGGGCACCTTTCGAGAGCCCCTTGTTAACATTCCAGGACTACACCCACTGGTGAAAAGGGGGAGATATCCAATAAATTTCTAGCACTAAAGAATGTTTCTCGTGCAACTGCTGAAAATGTAACCCAGTTGATTGAGAAGACTCTGAAGGGGTATGTCTCATGGAAGCAAACCTCTGCAATACGATGGTTGGTTTTGGGGCAGATGGAGCAGGGTTTAAATGCAGTTAAATGCAATTTAACTAAGTTAACAACAAAGAGCGCAGTTAGTGTGTTAGTTATAGTATGGTCAGTGATTTCTGGCATACCAGCATGCGCATGGCGATAGTAGGTCAGCAGCTGTTAGTGTTTGAGCATGCGCAAACAACAGGCACGCATTGTTCGGAAATCCTTCTAGGCTTGGGTGCTTATTATCGGAAAGTTCGTATTTTTTATTCATTTATTCGGTTTTGCAGGTGTTTTTTTCTGGGTCGATTGAGTGTAGTTCAAAGAGTATTGTTAGTGTTAGTATTGAGTGTTGTTGGTGTCTCGTGGGAACGGGATTCTCGAGAGTTATCAAAGGAAAGTATGGCTCGTCGATCGACAAACAACAGCATGTCTGCCATGATGGCGGTTGTAGATGAAAATTCCATCGCACAAGAAAGCTCGCCGACATCGATTTCCGAGCCTAGTCAGCCTGTATCGAGTCAAAATTCGTCGTCGACAACTGGGGACTTGCCACAGGATAATCCAGCCTTAACCCAGGCGTTTTCCCGACCATTAGAGGAATCTTTGCCTGGCATTTTCGCAGTGGTGAGGGCACAAGTTGGCGGGAGTCCAAGTTCATCCGCACATGGTCTTGTCAGTGCAGCAACAAATCTTGGCGCATCGCCTTCAACATCGTACAACCTCTCAGGGCCTCCTACATCTACAGGTAACCTTACTGTACCGTCATTTATATCTACATATTGCACGTTAGACAACGCACAGCCACATGTTGCGGCTTCTACCCCTTCATTTGTGTCTCAGCCACTGCATCGTGATGGTCTAGTTAGGCCCTCTTGGACGGGGGGTGGCGACAGCACATCCTTAGATTGTCTGCCCTCCAGTTTGGCCTTACCAACAGGGAGTCTTTTACCTTCTACGAGCGGGTATCCAGGCCTAGCAAAGGCGTTTGTGGTTGGTCCAGGGTATGCACCAGTTCCCAACAAATTGGTAATAAAAATTACAACAGGCATGTTTATTGAACTAGCCGATTTGTTAGCTGAGAACATTAAAGCCCAAGAAATTGAACCCCAGGCTTTCCTAGAGGGAAGATTGCTAGTGTCCAATTCTAAAAAGCGGGTGGTGGAAGTAACCGACATTTTGTCCTGGATAGAAGCTTTCACCATTTACTCCTTGATTCTGTGCCAGTCTTACCCAGCGAGATGGACAGATTTGAGTCAGTACAAGTTGCTGATTATTCAGACAGCAAAACGTTTTCCTGGTCTTGCATGGCTGCATTATGATGGGGCATTCCGGAAGGAAGCAGCAGCTACTGGTCTTACCGACTGGTCTCAAATGAACCTAGACCTATATAACTTTCATACCAGAGCTGTTTGCATAGAATCGACCACAACCCCACAACCAACCCCACTTTGCCAATCCTCAACAGAGACCTCAGGGCCATCAGTGAAGGGTCAGAACCGTCAGAGGGCATCTCGGTTTTGCCATTCATGGAATGATCATGGCCACTGCAGGTGTCCATACGGGCAGTGTAGATTTCTCCACAAATGCGAATCCTGCAGTGGAGACCACCCATCAGTCAAATGTCCATACCGGGGGGGTGGCAGTGCCAGCAGAGAGCGTTCCCCTTCCCCTTTTGTCAATAAAAGACGTCGTTAAGCATGGAAGTCCCATGTGTCCCATTGTAAATAGTACTTTATTGTGTGGGTTACAAACATTAGTACCACCTTGTTCTGTTCCAGTTAATAAGTTTTGTTTTTCAGCTTCTGACTGTACTTTGCAGCATGGACTGCCAAAAGCGGTTGGCCATGAGCCAGGCGCTAACATACTGGGTGTATTTACAGGTTTAAAACCAGTAGCGGAAGTATCCCCAATCCAAGTGGATAAACTTCAGCTTGAACTACGCAACCACCCGAACCAGGGTAAAGTAGCATATGTGTTAAATGGCCTGAAGGAAGGCTTCCACTTGGGCTTCGAACCGTCCACTACCTCACTAATATCAGCATCTCGGAACTTACAATCAGCATCCCTCCATCCATCAGTTATTGACAAATATTTACAAACGGAAGTAGGAAATGGACGAGTTGCAGGACCTTTTTCCTCTCCCCCTTTGTCAAACCTGCATATAAGTGGTTTCGGAGTGATTCCCAAACGCAATCAGGAAGGTAAATGGCGTTTGATACTGGATTTGTCCAGTCCAACAGGTAACAGTGTTAATGATGGAATTCCAAAGGACAAATTCTCGGTTCAGTACATGCATGTGGATGATATCATAAATGCTGTCATGGAATTGGGAAGGGGGGCATTGATAGCAAAATTTGACATCCAAAATGCTTATCGCATTGTCCCGATACACCCAGATGACCGTCACCTCTTGGGCATGCAATGGCGAGATCAGTTCTATGTGGATATGACTCTCCCTTTTGGTCTTCGGTCAGCACCATACATTTTCACGTCCATTGCGGATCTCGTGGAGTGGAGTCTAAAACAAAACCATGGAGTGGGGTTTCTAGAACACTACTTGGATGACTTCCATACATTGGGTCCCCCAAACTCAGTGATATGTCAGCGGAACTTGGACACATGTATTCAGTTATGCAAGGAATGGGGTATACCTCTTCATCCAGATAAACTTGAGGGCCATCTATGTGCATTACAGTATTGGGGATCGAATTAGACACAGTTAAACTTCAAGCGCGTTTACCAAAAGAAAAGTTTGATCTAATTATGTCTTTACTTGTGGCTTGGTCACACAAACGCTATTGCATCAAGAAAGATCTTGAATCCCTCATCGGTTACCTACAACACGCCTGCCGAGTCATTCCTCCAGGCCGCACCTTTCTTCGCCGAATGATAAACTTACTCACAGCCTTTCGACGAGAAGATCACCCAATCCGCCTCAACAGGGGGTTTCACTTAGATCTTGCATGGTGGTTAGAGGTCTTTAAATCCTGGAAAGGAGTAAGTTTCCTACTGTTGCCCTGTTGGGCTCCATTACCGGATTTTCAGATTTCATCCGACGCCTCGGGTACTCTTGGCTATGGAGCTATCTTCATGTCGCACTGGTTTCAGGTTCATGGTCAGACGCCCAAATCCATTTGTCCATTGCATATAAGGAACTGTTCCCTATCGTCATAGCAGAGAGCCTTTGGGGACACCTATGGGTATCCAGACGGGTAGAATTTCGGTCAGACAACACTTCTGTGGCAGAAGTGGTACGAGCAGGCACATCCAGAGACCAACATCTGATGGTTTTACTCCGGTACCTCCTACTCATGGCTGCAAGGCATTCCTTTACATTTACCGCATCACATGTTCCGGGTAAGTTAAATCCTATTGCTGACTCCCTTTCCCGGTTTCAATTTCAGCGTTTTCGACAACTGGCTCCTCAAGCAGATCCGGTGGCAACAGCAATTTCTCAAGCCCTGCTCAACGATCTAACGAAGGTTTGACAGAAAAATGTCGCTACTATATGACTCAGGGTTTGGCACCATCCACCTGTAGAGTATATTCTTCAGCCCAGCGACGCTTCCTGGACTTCTGTATTCAGGACAACCGTGTCAGGCCAAATGGTTCTATTTTACCGGCCAGTCAAGAAACATTGATGCGTTTCTGTTCTCACCTAGCTGATAGTCTACACCATACAATAGCTGTTGTGGTTTCCCAGCCAATGAATGTATAAGTATGATGGCAAAGTAAATACATCAATAAAGGTATACCTATCGGGCATACGTTCTCTCCACATTGATGAGGGATATCCAGACCCATTAGCAGACTGCCTACAACTACAACGGCTCCTTCGGGGTATTAAACGTTGCCAAGGTTCAAATCTAGTGAAACGTCGTCCAATAACTGGGGAACTTATGCAGGTCATTTACAACTCATTGGATATGTCGGAGTATAACCAGGTCATGCTATGGGCAGCTTGTTGCTTGGGTTTCTTTGGTTTCCTGCGTGCGGGAGAATTTACAGTCAACAGTCCGTTTGATCCCAAGTTTCACCTTATCCCACAAGACCTACAGGTCGATTCATTAGTGGACCCCAAAAGTATGAAAGTTTTTGTGAAGTGTTCCAAAACAGATCCCTTTCGGCAGGGATGCTTTATTTATATTGGCAAGAACAGTTCCTCCATGTGTCCAGTCAAAGCTAT
>CACRXK020004680.1:0-30724 GCA_902702795.2 Paramuricea clavata | reverse complement strand
TAACATGCACAGGAAGTTGACTCTTGGTGTCTTTGTCTGCGATTATCACCTCAGACAGATGGGCGTTGTCTCGTATGAGGTCAGCGTAATTTGGGTTTTCAACAGTGAGAAGTTCTGGTTTATTCACTTTGATGAACTTCACTGGCATTTGGTACTGTCCGTCAACGGATTCAGTGTTCAATTCGTATATGTCCATGCGTACACTCTTCGAGGACATAAGCATTTCAACTTGCCTTGTTTGTGTCGAAATAGGTTTCGCTTTCACTACTTCTATGAGTTTCGCTGAAATATATGAGCTCCCAGATCCTGTATCGATTAACGCTCTACACTTGACTCCGTTCACCTTGATAACAATAACTGGCAACACGCTTTCGCTCGACTGGTTTGTAGTCATAACTTGCTCCTTTCCTTCGACTTTTGATGTATCACAGATGGAAGTGTGGTGTCGTTTTCCACAATTTTGACAGGATCCCTTGCTGGAACACTCAGCTGCACGATGGGTTCCAATCGCACAATTGAAGCATAATCGTTTTCTTGCTAGAATTTGTTTCCGTTCTGTCACACTAGTAATCTTGGTGCAGTTCCCTGCTTTATGAGTTACGTCACCGCAATAAACGCATTCACGTGACTTCGCATGAAAGGATTTGATTTGTCGATCTTTATCTCGATCTGTACGACTTTGGTCCACCGGGTTCCTCTTGACCCACTGGCGAACTGCCTCTGATAATTGGACAAAGGTCCACCTCTCCCAGTCAGGGTCTGTTCGAACAAGATCCCCCCTAATCCCGGGGAGTTTGTCCAACGTCATCGCGACGTTGCCGTTAACCTGACTCAGTCTGTTCATTGTTTGCAGTGCTTGCACACAATGGTTAAGACGCTCACTAAAATCTCGAATTTTCTTGGGGTTTGCACCGTGAATATATGGCAAATCCATTATATCCTTGACATACGACTTAATAATTTCCGATTCTTTCCCATAGCGATCTTTCAGGATAGATTTTGCCCTGTTGTAGCCTTCAGTAGTGAAGGGTAATGAATCAATAACATGCTTTATCTTGGGGTCAAGCAACTCACAGAGGTAGGTAAATTTCGTGATGGGGGGCATATTAGTTTTATCGACTGTTTCTGTAAACTGTCCCCAGAACCTTTGCCAATCTTGAAAATCTCCACCAAATTTTGAAATAACTAACTTCGGTAGTTTAGCTAATGTACTTTGTTGCGACTCACCTTGCAAATTCCCCTCTTTATTTATCGTCAGTGTTTCCACTTTCGCACTTGCTAACTTCGTCTCGAATTCCATTCTTGTTTTGAAAAGCATTGTTTCAAATTGAATTTGTTCTTCTCTCGCTACGTTATCCTTCTCCTTTCGACGCTGATCAAGCCATGTTCTCAGTTCTTCGACGACTTTATCCGACTCCGCTAGTTTATTGTCGATTTCCGTGTTCCAAGTTGTAATTTCCGTAATGTCTGTCTCGGCTTGTATTTTAATCTCTTCGACAGCTACTCGCATTTCGTTTATGCTATTTGTTATAGATTTGATAGTAGCACGATTGCATCTTGTTGATTCGATTCGACAATCGTACCTGTTCGATCTACAGTAAGCTTTAATTGTTTCAACTTCGTATCCAATTTCTTCGCTTCCATGTTTCCACTTTATAATCTCGCTTAAAATCTCGCTTAAAATCTCGCTTAAATCTCGCTTAAAATCCCGTCGTCGAGGTGCCACTTGTAGAAAATTACTCTCAACAGCCTCCGTAAATAATTTCCCACAAAAATAATAATACTGTAAAGTTTAATACATAATAAATCTCATATAAATCCCGATACTGAGTCACTCGCTTCGACTCCTCACAACAACAACACATGTGCTTCCCGCCAAAATTTCCCCAACCCGATTTTAGGGTGGGTGTTTCCATGCAAGTGTTTCCATCATTCAGATGGTGGCAGAAGGTACAGTAGACACAAAATATGGACGATCCGTGCAGATCGTGCAATGGTTTACGGATTGTGAGCCTAACAATCCGAGTGTATCCACATGGGGGAACAAGGTAAACTCCTACAGTAGATAGGGACGACCAGTGTGGATGGTGTTACGGAACATGAACCAAGTTTCACGAACTGTGAAAGAATCCACATGCATGGTAGCACAAGGTAGACTCCCAGATATGGGCAATCCGTGTGGATGGTTAACGTATGGTTTACGGATCATTAACCTGCTTTCACGATCCATGAAAGCATCTACATGGGTGGAACAAGGTAGACTCCTAGATATGGACAAGCTTGACGTTTCAGTGCAAATATTTGATTTTAAAAGAGATTTTGGGCATAAATAAAATTCTTATTACAAAATGATGGTGAAAATCTGAATTTCCACATTGTTATTTAAAACGCCATATTGTATCGATCTGGTTTCAAGTTTATTACTCAATTACAATGGAGCAAGGACCTTAGGCCGTGGGCTGCTGGCCAAAATTATTTCGCTTTGTGGCACCCGTGTAGGAAATACTTGGTTTGGGGTTTATTTGAAAGGCATATAGGTACATCACTACCAAAAAAAGTTCCCAAGCAAAAAAGTTGCCCAATCCCGAGAAAATGGGTGATCAATGATTATCCTCTAATAAATTGTATTACAGCAAAAAATGTGAAATTCTGTATTCAATTACAATAAAAATGACTTGCATCATCGGAAAACGTAGAAAAAACCGCATATAAGACTTTTAAACAGTTTTTTGATTTTTCAAATAGTCTTTGAGTTATTGCTGTTTTAAATGTGAAAATTAGACCAAAATGTCGCAATAAGGACTGGGTACTAGGTCAAAAACGCGTTTTTGACAGCGTATAACTCGAAAACAATTTTAGATATAAAAAAACTGTTTAAATGTCTTATATGTAGGTTTTTGTAAGCTTTCTGATAATGCAAGTCATTTTTGTTGTAATTGAATACAAAATTTTACATTTTCTTGCCGTAATACAATTCAATAGAGGATAATCACTGATCACCCATTTTCTCGGTGTTGGGCAAGTTTTTTGCTTGGGAACTTTTTGTGATATGAATTGAACCACAGAAAATCTATTTCCCAGGAGGGTGCCACGAAATTGCTTTTCTAGGCACTTTTTCGCACAACAGCCCACGGCCTGTTTAAATAGTCTGACAGTATTTTTAGTTAATTTGTATTTGTTTGATTGTGTAATTGTCTCTTGGGCAATAATTGGTTTCTACACTCTGTTGCGGACACCCTTGGAATCTTGTATACTTGTTGTAGCTGTGTGTGTGTGTTTATGTGCAGTACCGTACATGATGCAAAAGCAATTAAAAAAAGAGATACTGTAGTCTGTTGTAGTTATACGACGTCCAGTATATATAAATGCTATACCATGCAAAAAATCGTTCAAATCTTGAATAATCAGCATGCAAGTGTATGCTCTTCAAGTAATGTGATCAACGCACACTAATATTCATACTGTGCTACGTCTAATCATAAAAAATCCAGAAGACACGGTCTTCTGGATTGTCTATACGGTTTAAACTTAAACGGTAAACTTAAACGGATTCGACTGCCATAAAAATACATTAAGGTAATTCCGCAGTTTTGCATTGCGCACTTTTACTGCGCACATCTTGTAACTTATAATTTCATCCATTATACGTATACCGTTTAAAACAAATCATTTTATGACAATTTTATGTTACTTCAAAACATCTTTGGTTACATTCGTGCAAAGAATTACGTTAAAATCAATGTTTTCAAAAAAGGCATACAAAAGTGTAGCTAGGGTTCCCTGTGTCTGTAGTATATTTATTTACTTGTATTTCACGTTTTAATGCCACAATTCTCTAAAAAGATCGGTGACCCCCGTTTTTTAACTGATAATTTATTTTTTTAATGCATTTTACATTTCATATCCGAAATTAAAAGAAAAATCATTTCTGGATCTTGAAAAAAAATCCTTTATCAATGCATGTTCTCCAAGAAAGATATGTAAACAAATGTGGAAAAGACATTTATATATCAGAATTGTACTGGTTAGTAGTTTCATTTTGCTCAAAACACAATATTTTTTCAAAAATAATTACAAGATCAGTTTACAAAAGCAAAATCCGCGCTAAAAACGTCAATAAATATCGGGCTGCATGTTGTGATTTTGCTGTTACTCGTAATGAGCGTCAAGATGGTGCCATATTGGGGTAAAGGTGGTATATTGTGATTGTCATATCTTCTTAATGAGTTCGGTGACCCCGACTTTTTTGTGTGATTTTACTTTAAGTATATCATAAACTCCATGCCTGGGAAGTTTCAGCACATTCTCATTTCGGGAACAATTACTGCGGAATTACCTTGAGTAAAACTTAAAACGACGTTTCGAGCAAAGGCCCTTTGTCCGGACGTTAGAAGAGAAGTTCGCTACCGCTGACTGTAAATTCCCGACGAAGGGCCTTCCCTCGAAACGTTGAAGTTTGTCTTGTATTTTTCAGGGAGTAGAATCCCTTTCAATCCACAGCTTTCAGAGGTAAACTTACTTGCATAATGAGCTTGATCGTGCTGCCATTCCAAAATTGCTGCCAGAATATTTCATTCTATTTGTTTCAGCTACCTAGAAGTATAGTGTTTTCACATATTCTTACAGAATTATTACAGCACCTATATAGCATACTGTAAATTGTTACCTTCACTTATTTAGAATATAAAACATTAAAGAAATTTTGAATTTTGATCAGCTTTTTCAATCTTTATTACGTTTTTTCGTTATATTCTTACACAACATGTGAAAACATTATTAATGATATACTTACTTTACTTATTGCTTTAATTAAGATATTTCCTATATAGTGAAATTGCTGAAAGTTGTTTGAACATTGTTCAAAATGCACTGTAGTAAGATATATTAATTCACTTTTTCATTCCTCTTACAGTTTACGACAAAAACTCTCTTGCCAAATCCTTAGTCTACAGAAAAGTACTACTTAGTAGGGTCAAAGTCTTACATCCCGTGACCAACCTCCGGCTAGTAAAGTTTTATGATTTATTTTCATTATTTAGGGTATTTATGACAAAATAAGCTTCCATGCCGGTCTTCAAAATCTGGGCAACAATCTGCAGAGCGAAAAATTAAAAAATGGGATCGGCGGCCATTTTGAATCAATAATGTTTTTAGTAAATGGTATCGGTCTTGTCAAAAATACTTATTTGTGCGCTTTGCAATAAAATTTCGTCATAAAACAAACATTAGGAGCCTATTTAATAAAAACCCCGAAGTAAATATCCAAATTTCGCCAAGAAAACGTGTTTCATTTTTAACCTAACTATATTTATATTACATGACGTACATACCATATTAATTGAGGAAGCCATATTAATTTTGCATGTTTATGGAAATATGACGGGATAATATGCAAATTTAACATGTAATGTGTTGTTTCCATCTGTTTTCTTTATGTTTTTCTTGAAAACTGTAAAATATGACTTCTAAAACACAGTTTTCTTGTCTTCTTCAATGCCAAAAACCGTGTGATGCATCAAATGCAATCGACAACTTAGGTGAAGAAGCATGGGAAAAACTCAAACTTAAAGCCTTTAACTGGAAAGGTCTTGATATGTTCGGAAATGTGTATGACACTGTGAATTGGCAACAGGGGCCCAGTGGTAAACATGTGCATGGTAATTGTCGTTTTGACATATCTAGCTCAGATAAATTGAATAGAGCAAAGATCAGGCAACAAAAACGTGAAAGAGACTCATCTTCTCATGAATGCCCAGATGATCACGACTTGGCAGGACCTGCACCAAAATGTCTCCGATCGAGCGTGGGTATCGTACATGACAAAAATCTCTGTGTGTGGTGTATGAAACCTGAAGACACCAAGCATCCTGAGCGCACGGGAAAATGGCTTCTTATTTCGTACATACCGGCATGGAATGTCTTTAAAAGCCACACCGTAGTTCTTCAGGATGATGCCATGAGAGACAGGATCAACCGCCTTATCGATTCAATAACTGACCCCTTTTCAACTGAGATCAGATACCATCATAAGTGTTGGCTTAAGTACATTGGCGCCTATCAAAAGATTCCTGTTGAACAACAGCATAATCTCGTAAACGATGTGACATTTCGTGAGGCACAGACTATGTTTATAGATCATGCTCGTAGGGTTATTTTTGAGGACCATGAGATAAGGACCCTGCAAGGGCTGCTACATGATTATAAAACCATTGTGGGTAATTATGGCTTCCCAACTACCGGGGCGAAATCGAGCTACATGAAGGAGATATTATTACGGGAATTTGGAGTGGGAGGGAATAGGTTTCCATGTACGTGTTCAGAAGAATCAGAGCGAGGTTGTCTACGATACGGCAGGTGGCGCTTCATACATTGAGTCCACTATCTGCTCACTTGGAATAAGCAATGAACAACTAGTAGAGAACGTGGCTAGTAGACTGAGGAAGGAAGTCAAACAAACAACAACAATTCCCTGGCCACCACAAGTTGTTGAGCTCGAGCAGGAGGAAAATCTCCCACCTCTTCTTGTTCAACTTATCTCATCACTCAAAAAACCTGGTCAGGTTGAGCAAGATGCCAAAGTCCGAGCTCTAGCTTCAATGATCACCTACTATGTCACTGGGAGTCCAACAACTACTGCAGTAAACCTGAGTATGAATTTGCACGGTCTTACTCGTAGTAAGGAGTTAGTTGACACATTCCACAAATGTGGTGTTGGCATTAATTACTCGTCAGTTCTTCTGTTGCGTGACGCATGGGCGGTGCATGACATCCAGCTCTGCAGTGAGTGCCCCAACGAGATTGCGGAAAACACACCTGGAGTCATAGTCGTCGACAACGATGATTTTCAAAATGACACATTGACTGGTGGTGATACATCACATCGTACTAACGTAATGTATGTTCAACCGGTCTCTCTTGAACATCCTGATATTCAGTCTGGTGAACGTGTCAAAAATGCTAAAACCCTTTCGTCACGCCTAAAGAATATCGCAACGGGCATGAACACACACGATCGTTACGTTACCTACAAGCGAGGAGAGCCGACAGTCAGTGTTAGAGTAGAGCCTAAAGTTGGGAGTACAGTTCCTCAAAGAAAACGGTGTGTTATTCACACACTCGTCCGTGCTAATGCTGCTGGTGAGCGGCCTCCTACCGTTGATCAAATGGTACCTGCTTTTGCTAGCTTCCAAGCATTGATCTCAACCTCCGTAGAAAAGAGCAAACCTTACTACTTCATGACATACCCAGATCCTCCGAAAGAGGCGGTTCTCAACGATGTTCTGGTAAAGGCTAATAAAGCAATTCAAAGAAAGAACATGCCATCTGTGGTCGTTTGAGATCAACCGGTGTACACACTGCTCGTTGAGATCAAGAGTGAACATCCAGAGAAATTCGAGAAAATCATTCCATTCCTTGGTCCCTTCCATATTCAAGGTTCTATGATCTATGCCATATATAAGCGTCATAAAGGAAGTGAGATAGCCGATGTTTTAGTTGCTGCTGGTGTCATTGCTGAAGGTTCTGTTGATCAAGCTTTGAGAGGGAAGCATTATAAGCGAGCTCTGCGTTGCCTAATGCTAATGTACGAGTCATTTATGCATCTCCTTCTAAACCAGTTCCACGAGGAATCGCAGCTTGAGGCTTCCACGATGACTAGACTTGCTATACTCCGTGATCCAAAGGCAAACTCTCAGGACTCCCTCGCTACTGCTCAAAAGGAACTTGAGAATGATCCAGCCGTAGATACTCTTATAAACAACATGTTTGATAAGATTGAGAAGACAGACATGGCTTGCTACTGGCTTGACTTTATGACAATGGTCGAGATTTTGATGATGAATGTGTATGCCATTCACACGTGCAACTGGGACGAATTCCTCACCTTTCTGCGAGAGATGATGCCTTGGATGGTGATCTACGATCAGACACACTACGGCCGCTGGCTACCACATTTTTGGGCTATGCTTTCGTCACTATCTCCGGATCAAACGCAGTTCTTCAGTTCAAACTTCGCCCAGTCTATTACAGGTAATCCATATTCATGCATCCCTTGGGACATGTGGATCGAGATGACCATGAACAAGGGCTCAAAGTTAAAGGCTGGTTGGCTGTCAATCCTCCGTAATGAGAAGCAGCTGATGACTGACATCAGAAATGCCAACAATCTTGGTCGAGTTCGCACCGCTGTTCACAATCAAAACAACAGAAAGCAAAAATCACGAAAACATTCTGAGTGTGCTCCCACAAGAATGTGCAAGGACGAACAAGCTGTCCAGGATCTCGTTGCATGCATCAAGGAGTTTGATTGCTTCCCTTTTGACGTGTCATCACCAAATCTACGAACCTTGCAATCAGCAATTCCCGCTCCAACTGAGATGATCCGTGATTTCCAGACAGCCCAAACAAGATGGTGAAGCAAATTTGAAAGAATTCATGGACGAGCGTGTTTATTCGAAGGAAAAGTCTCTGTATGATCGTATCAAGCGTCACTCTCGTCTCACTTTCGCTAAAGCACCAACGACCAAAACTGGCGAAGTCCTTAAAGTTAAACAGGGAGAAATGGAAAACAGAGCTTTGGCGTCTGTAGTTAATCTTGTTGATGTCAGCGGCTTGATGATGCTTTCTGATGTAATGAAATACCGCATAACTGAGGGGTGTCTCACGCTATTCAATGTTAATGGTACCTTCAGGAAGACACAGAAGAGCAAGGTACTCCAGAAACTGACATAAGAGCCAATTGATGTCTCATCTTACACCGCGCTGGTTGACATGGGGATGATCTGGCGACTTGCATCTCCCACTATGGAGGGCCGAGAAAAGAACAATGGGTCTACTTATACCTGGGGTGACTACACCGACAAAGTTACCAGCATGCTACTTGCACGCCATGTGGACGCTACTACCATTATCTGCATTAACGACCCATATGATCCGACGTTGAATCCATCAAAGATGACGAGCGTGAGTCGCGTATCCAGGGGCAAGGTCATATTCCCAATGTGTATATGAAATCAACTGGCAAGTTTCCATCAGCACGAGGTTTTAAGACCTTTCTCTGCAGTTCCGGGAATAAGAGACGTCTGCAGGCACTTATTAAGTCTCAACTATCTAAAGTTATCCAGTCAATCAATCAAGTCCTGCTCTATTCAGTTGGCGTAGAATGTGTAAATCTCTCATCTGGTAGTATTCAACAAGACCTTGCCTTCGATCAGTGCGAGGCTGACACCATCATACTGTCATTTTACACAGCTCTGAGGGCGTCTGGTTACAATGACCCTGTGATCATAGATGCAGCGGACACAGATGTCTATACATACAGGCAGCTGCCATTTCGCACGATGTTCCTGGTATAATCTGCATCAAGAAAAAGAAGGAATTGCTTTTCTGCAGAGGCATGTGTGCTGACGAGGACATCGCTAAATGTCTTATCCAATTCCATGTCATGACTGGCTGTGATGCAAATAGCTGCTTTTATGGTCATGGTAAATCGACCCTCTATGACAAAATGGTAAAGAGTGTTGAGTGCCGCAGACTTCTTTCAAGCTGTGGGGAGAGCCTTCCTTTAAAAGAAGATGTTCTAAATGACCTCGTATCTTATGTCACACGGTTTGTATACGGTGGTGTACATAGTTCTTCTCTGGATATTACCAGAGCAGCTAAGTGGAAAGGGCAAAAGAACAAATCCTTGATGCGTCTTCCACCCGACTCGGACAATCTAAAGCAGCACATTCTCCGAGCTAATTACTTGGCCTACATCCAACGTCATCCTGAACTAAGAACTCATCCCTCACCTGCTGGTCACGGTTGGGAACTCATCGATGGGTGTTGTAAACCAGTGAGACACACGCAACCTCCGCTTCCTCTTACCTTATCCAACACTTTACCTCCACATGACTCAGAGATTGATTCTGAGTTTTCCGACGTGATAGACTCTGATTTGGACACCTCATCAGATGAAGAGGACTGAGTTGACTGATTGTTTGCAAAGCTCATGTATCTTTTTGTAAAACGATCTGGCATATAAACATTAAATTTTGTTACCGATTCTTTGTTTTCGTATGCTTGAATTGAGAATAGCTGCAGAAAGTAATTTCTTTCCCACGAATTATGTTATTCTATTATTATTACAATAAGTATTTTGATGACATCATACCCTTTGTTAAAAATATCATTTATATAATCACTTTTTCTCGGGTTTTGCATTAAATTGGCTCCTGATGCCTGTTTTATGACAAACTTTGATTTAAAAGTATAGAAATAAGTATTTTTGACAAGACTATGACATTCGCTAAAAAATAATTTATTCAAAATGGCCGCCAGTTCTAATTTTTAATTTTTTTGCTCTGCAGACTTTTGCCCAGATTTTGAAGACCGGCATGGAATCTTATTTTGTCATAAATACCCTAAATAATGAAAATAAATCATAAAACTTTACTAGCCGAAGGTTGGTCACGGGACGTAAGGCTTTGACCCTACTAACTTTAACCTGTGATACTCACCAATGTCCTCCTGAATTTTTTTCTTACATCTTCAGTGTTTGAACTCTTATAAAGTGTAAACTTGAGATGATCATTACTCTCCGTATTTACGTCACCATTGGTAAACTGAACTAGAATTTAAAATTTTCAACTGTGTTTCAAACAGTTATCTGTATCATACTGTATACGTACTGTACAGTATATATCACCTAAGGGTACGAGATACGGCTGTAGAAATCGAGTACTAATTACTAAATACTTATTCAACCAAGTTACTGTTCCGTAATATTGTAATTTATTTACAGTAGTTAGAAAAACCAACAAAGGTAGGACATGCGAGAACGGCAGAAATGACAGGAACAACCAGAACGCTAGAAACACCAAACACGCTAGAAACACCAAGAATGCTAAAAACACCAAGAATGCTAAAAACACCAAGAATGCTAAAAACACCAAGAATGCAAGGAACACCAAGCACGCTAGGAACATCAAGAATGCTAGAAACACCACAAACGCTAGGAACACCAAGAACGCTAGGAACACAAAGAACACTAGAAACACCAAGAACACTGGAAACACCAAAAACACTAGAAACACCAAGAACGCTAGAAACACCAAGAAAACTGGAAACACCAAAAACGCTAGGAACACCAAGAACACTAGAAACACCAAGAACACTGGAAACACCAAAAACACTAGAAACACCAAGAACACTAGAAACACCAAGAACACTAGAAACACCAAGAACACTAGAAACACCAAGAACACTAGAAACACCAAGAACACTTGGAAACACCAAAAACACTAGAAACACCAAGAACACTAGAAACACCAAGAACACTTGGAAACACCAAAAACACTAGAAACACCAAGAACACTAGAAACACCAAGAACACTGGAAACACCAAAAACGCTAGGAACACCAAGAACATTAGAAACACTAGCTGTCCAAGAACACTGGAAACACCAAAAATACTAGAAACACCAAGAACACTAGAAACACCAAGAACACTGGAAACACTAAAAACGCTAGGAACACCAAGAATGCTAGGAACACCAAGAACACTAGAAATACCAAGAATACTAGAAATACCAAGAATACTAGAAATACCAAGAATGCTAGAAACACCAAAAATGCAAGGAACACCAAGCACGCTAGTAACATCAAGAATGCTAGAAACACTAAGAACACTGGAAACACCAAGCACGCTAGGAACATCAAGAATGCTAGAAACACTAAGAACACTGGAAACACCAAGCACGCTAGGAACATCAAGAATGCTAGAAACATTAAGAATGCTAGAAATACCAAGAACGCTAGGAATTGAGCATGTGGCCCTGTGATTCTGGTGAAGCGCTCTAACCAACTGAGCTACAGAGGCCAGTTGTTGTGCTGTAATTGCAAGTTCATGTACAGGGTATACATAGATAAATCTACTGTATTATAGATGAACTTGTGGTTACAGCCAGGCAACAAATCTACAGTATAAGTACTGTATATATATACATGAACTTGCATTAATTTTACAGCTCGACAACTGGCCTCAGTAGCTCAGTTGTTTAGAGCACTGCACCGCAATAAAAATATTATTTTATTAATAAAGTTGAATCGCAGGGCCGCAGGTTGGATTCCTGCCAAAGGACCTAATGTTGCATTTTTCGCAACCATTCCTGGTTAGGTCTTAAATTGCGTACTATATAATGCTCACTTGGATTACCCACCAAATGCAGCTTTAAATTTTCCCAACAATTGCATAGCTCTGTTTTATATCTGATTCAATACTTTATTTTCCATGCAATTATATTTCATGCATATTTCTGACTTCAAAACAACAACATACCCGATATCTATGAAGTAATTGACATTTCATAATACAAGACAACACAGGAATATTATATGTGTCCGAAAGGGCGTCCAGTGAGGAAAACATTGTTAGGAGTGAAATAAACTCTTTGTTTAATAAAATCTATTTGTGAATTATCATGAGGAACAGCGCTGTATAAGACTAGATATTTGTTAAAAAAACTAAGGCAATTGCTTGCCAGAAACATTTTAAATGGCTGCAATGTTTTGAAGTGAGGTGGGCGCATATAATGGCCAACAATTTATATTCAGCACATGCGTCTGTTTTAAAAACTGGTCATAACTGGCTACAACCAGTTTATTTATCCAAACGTTGGATGATTGGTATTGTACATCACAAAGTGTTGATGAGACAGGCAGAGGTTTCTCTGAGAAGAGAGTTAAACAGAGTAAATGCGACTCAACAGGTTAAACAAAGCCAACATACTCAGACCTGGCCGTTTGAGGCAAGCGATCATGCACATGTGTGCCTCCGCATGTGCCTTGACTCATCAAGGGGCGTATTTTGTCATGTGCCTCATTTGTTTTTCGAGTATCAAGTGACTTTATTTGAATTGTCCAATTCTTCTTGCATGTAAAACACAAACAAGGCAATAATTACAGGGCTCAAAATAACGGCTGGTCAATGATGGGCCAAATGTGACCAACCACATTTTGGCTGTGGGAACGAGATCGATTCTTGTGCTGTTGTGGACCAGTTAAATATTATGTAAGGATTTTCTTCAAATTTAAGTTGAATTTCTTATGCCAACTGCTGATCAGATAATTTATAATAGGGCGTAAAAAAAAAATACCTGTGGTTCCGGTTCCCGACCGACCCTATTTTTTTTCTGCCGACCCTATTATTTTTTCAGCGCGATTGACCGTACGACCTTATTTTCTCCAGGTGGTTGCGGGCTGCTCATACAGCGTGCCAAAATGGCGTCTGTTGTCACACTAATTATTGAACCAAATTGCCTAAATTCGTCCATAGGAAATACGCATCTCTAGTTAATATTGATGTCGGGACTCTACTGCAAATCGCCCAGCAAAAAACCGCTAAAACCATGAAAAAAATATTAAAAAAAAAAAATTATTTCCGACCTACCGACCCTAATTTTTTCACGATATGAAACCGGAACCACAGGTATTTTTTTTTACGCCTAGATATATATGACAAAATTAAGATATGACAAAGTTTATTTAAAACTTTAATTGTGTTATCATTATACTGTGTGCATCTTGGTGTCAACATTGAGTGAGCAATGTGCTGCAGGGAGGCAAGTATTCATGGGGTCTCATGGGAGTTGACCAGTCAGAAATCACATTTGACCGGTCACCATGACCGGCGTAACATGAAATGTTATTTTGAGCCCTGAATTATAAATCAAGTTGTTGTTTAACATTTTTATGTTGTCCAACATTTAAGAATTACTTGTAATCATTGGACGATTATATATGATAATTGAACATACTCTCCCAACAGCTCTCTATACAGTCAGCAACAGTCTCACTAACACACAAATCTCTATCAAATGCTATTAAAATAGATAAATCCACACAAAGATCTCTGGACAATGGAACTCATACATACTTAACAGAGGATTAACAGACACTTCGTCTTCTTTTACCACATTAAGAATAGCAGTCATCTTCGGAAACAACCAAAAAATTACGGATTTTATATAAAACAGTCACCACAGTCACACTTTCAACTCTGTTTTATTGCCGCTAAATCACACATATTACATGACGTTTTTTGACTCTGTGATTGCATTTGCTGTTCAGTACCATTGCTGGCTCGTATATTGATCTTTCAAAACAACAAATTTTCTAGAGGTAGAAAACAGTTACTGTATGTCAAAAATTTAAGGAAGAATTTCAAACATTTAAATTGGAAAGTACTCAGCATTCTTTACAGAAATGCTTAGTTTTGAGTTTGGATAGCGATATAGTATCGATTGTTTTTGTATTGGCGTAATCGTATTTTTTGAGTGACAAGTATGCAAGATGACTAGCAGTAGTGGCGGTGATGACAGTGATGTGTTTAGTGAATCTCCCGCTACTTATAAAGAGGAAGATTTTATTGAGTTAAAATCACGAATGCAGGTATTAAATATCAATTATATCATGCTTTTGTAGAATGAATAAGAGCAAAGTAAGCTACTGTAGTATAAATATAGCACATTGCCACTTTATAAAGGGTTAACAGGGTCACAGGAATCATGTATTTTGCAGATAGCCCTATGAGATAGCCCGACTATTAACCATATTAAAGCGGCCCAATAGCTAGGCGGATTAAATATTTGACTAAAATATTCAAACTTTTAATAAAACTGTTTAACATGGCGAAAATATAAAAAATGTTTAGATAACAATGCTGTCAATGCATTTCTGCAGTTGGGGTTGCCTGCTATGGGCGACGTCACTCACTGCATACTAGTAAGTTATAGACTTATGAGTTATTCCTAAGGTTGGCAAGAAAATCAAATTAAACATTGTTAATTACCTTGAACTATCAAAAAATGCACAAAATATTTTTAGAAAATGCTTTCTCAAGCAATTATAAGCACATTTCACCGGTTTGTGTGAAAAAATGGGTTCTTAAAACAAACAAAAAATTTTTTGCCAATTAATTCAATGTTTTAATGGCATTATGCTGAATGCCTGCAATGAAGTACAAACCTCTACAAACAAGCATTGTCATATGACGAATGCACAATCTCGCTCCAATGCCATTGTGTATTCATTTCGTTGTATGAAAATGCTGTTTGTTTGGGCAGTCTATGGACTAACCTACAGTATTGATTGGCATCACTCTCCTCTTGATGAGTGAAATTGCCTGGAGTTAGACAGAGTAAAGTAATAAACTAGGGACATTGCCACTTAAAGGGTTAAGATAATTAAACATTTTGTTTTCCACACAAACACATCAGCACTTGATGCTGCAATTATATACAGACAAATTGTGTTTAAATAAAAACTTTATATTGTATTGTATTCCAATGTATATGATTGTGAGCAATTTTAACCATCATTTTGCAAAATGTTTTAAAAAGTTTTAATAATACAAATTTAAATCAAGTTTTGTAAAGAAACATTAATCAAAGAGAACCATAATTACAGAATATTTGATTTGTGATTTGATTGAAAATATGATCAATTTGAATTGTACTATATTTTTAGAATTAATTGTGATTTACGGTACTGTATGCTTTCTAAAATTCAAAACATTCTTACAACTAAAATATTTTCTTAGAACAACAACAACTCTGTGTCAGGTTTTTCTTTGGCATGAATCTATTGTATCATGAATTTTTTCTGTGTTGGTGTAATGTACTCACTCAGATGAATATGATGCTTGTGATGTTACTCTGAGTGTATATCCACACTGGGCAAGCTTGAAAAATATGCCTGGCTACGGTGGGAATTGAACCTATGACCTTTGGAATACTAGCGCAATGCTCTGTGTCAGGTTGGTTCGAGAATGTAACATTTCGGAACTAAGTCTAGCTCCCTTGATATCGATGCAATCTAGCAAGCAGAGTAACATCACAAGCACTATTGTATCATGTTTCCCTGATGGGTTTGAAATAGAAGTTGAAACACTGTTGCTATCATAAAAATAATGTTTAAGTTGATAAGTTGCGAGAATATTTTGTGCGCTTAACACATTGAGTGTCAGCACTCTCCCCCTGACAAGTAAAATCATCTGGCGTTAGACGATTATGAAAAAGTAGGGTGCATCTGCCGTGGGTGCATTGCCACTTAAAGGGTTAACAGGATGCATCATGGGCAGATACTGCCAGATAATCTTATTAACCAACTGAGTGGCAGCACTCTCTCCCTGAGTCCCTGACAAGTACAGTAAAATCGTCTGGCGTTAGACAGACTAAAATAATATTAAAGTAGGGCACATCTGGGCACATTGCCACTTAAAGGGTTAATTAATGGTAGTGCTGTTTCATCTCTTGCTCCAGTTGCTTTAGTCAGCTCAAATCTCTGGCTCTGGCTGTACCAGACAATGTTCAGCTCAATTTTGTCCTCATGTGCAGTAAGCTGATGTGATGCAGCGTATCAATGAAAGCATGACGCTTGCGATTTACAACTTTTCCTGTGATAGATAGAGCACAGACATTAGTATGACTTATTGCAACTTGGCTGTTTGCAGTAGCCAGAAATGATGAAATGGTTTGACACAACAGATATGACTTCAGATTATATGTATACTTTCAACAAGCATGCATGTTACCATTATTTGTAACCAATGTTAATTCTACGAAATTGTCACGTTTCTTCAGTTGTCATTTTGACTTTCCAGCCGGAGCTGGGAGAGAGAAAGCACCTCAACTCCAGCTCGCCAAAAAACACTGGAGCTGCAGCATAACTCTAGTCTTTGGTGCTCTAGCACAAAGCACTAAAATTTGGACTTTAGCATGTGCTCTCCCCAGTTGACATGATAGCTCAATTGGTAGAGTGTCGGCCCAAGAATCCCAGGATCCATCCCCATTGGCCGGATTCTATGTAAAAATCAATTTTCTATTCCTGCCCACATCAATGTTGCTTGATAAGAGAAATGATCAGCATAGACTTATTAATGTAATTACATCATTTGGTCAACAAAGCAAGTGACTAAGTGAGTGATGTACAACAGTTACTACTGTAATTCATTCATGTGGGAAATTAATACACTGCATCCTCGTGTCATGTAAGGTGGTATGATCGAGGTTGTAGTCAGAGAAAAGTTGAAAGAGACAAGATTACTAACAAATGGTTGCAGATAAAAGTGTATTCAGTCTGTAGAACACAAAGTCAGGAAAGAACTCAAAACAACTACCTGAAAAATACAAGGACAAAGTTGACGTTTCAAGCAAATGCCCTTCATGCTGAAACGTCGAAGTTCTCCTTGTATTTTTCAAGTACTGTAGTTGTATCCCTATCAACCTGCAGCTTTCTTATTATCAGCATTACCTACACACGCAAAAGTCTCGCATCTTGCAGCAAGTCTGCCAACAAGTTGTCTTCGCACTGCTTGTCCCAAGTTGTCAACAAGTTTGGAACAAACTGTTAACAACTTGTAACAGCCTTGTTGATATTATCAGACTTGTTGCAAGGTTGTTCCAACAAGTCCGATACAGCCATCTTTTAACAATATTGTTACAACCTTGTGTCATCAACCTTGTAACATTCTTGTTATATCATGACTGTATCAGACTTGTCAGAACAACCTTGTAACAAGTCTGATAATGCCATCAAGCTTGTCACAAGTTGTTAACAGCTTGTTCCAAACTTGTTAGAACAACTAGGAACAAGCAGTGCGAACACAACTTGTCGACAGCTTTTGAACAGATATGTAACAACTTGTTTGCAGACCTGTCACAACTTGTGCGTTTTTACGTGTGTACTCTGGCACAGACCATTCAAGAACGTAAAGCCACATATAAGAGCAGCCCATAGAGTGACTTTATTATGGTTAGGAAATGTATCAGTGAGTGAGGAGAGATGTCGTGAACGCAGGTGATACTGTACCTGATGAAGCCATATGATGAAGCAGCATGTGACCCTCACGTGCAAATGCGGGGGAAGACGTTGGCCAAGAAATTAAGAAGCCTCAAAAGATCAGAGTATAGAAGAAGCTGTAGGAGAGGTGAAAATGAAGTATACAGAGGAGGTTGCCAGGGTAATGGAGAACTTTGCATACAGAATATATAGAGAGTATACATCAGGTGATAAAGAGCATTCATTTTGATCCTTATCAGAAACTTGGAGGATGCTCCTTGTGGAAAGGTCAGAAACAAATATAAAAAAAGAGGAGGTGAAGACAATGATGAATCATCATGAATGGAGTGAAAAGTGTCAAGTTAGGAAGACCTTAGGAAGTAATCATAAACATGGTAAAATCCCAAGGTCAGAGCCCCAGATTCAAGAAAAAATCACAAAAGATTGGGAAAGCCTGTCAGTTAAACCCGACTTCAAAAAGAAAGTAAATTTCTTACAAGATCACATGAAGATCTATGGAGGGGTCGTTGATAAAAGACTGAGAGAGTCAGAGAGATGGTGAAGATCAATGAAATGCAAATGAAAAAAACGAATCTCAACATTCGAGATAGGCATTGTACTGTGCACGGTTACCCAAAGTTAAAGGCCAGTTTCCCCCTGTTGTCTCCTCGCTGCCTACGGGCCTGCTGGGGCTTCGAACCTGGTTACAGGTAGACTCCTACAGTAAGCAGTAAGCAGTAAGATTCAATATGGCGACCAAAGTGCCAACCCTCAATTTACAGCTGCTACGTTCATGTTAATAAGTCATCATACAAAAATGAGTCGGTTACCATACATGTATAATTAAAAACAACTCAGAAGCACACGTTCACAAAAACAAAAATTTTATTCTACAAATTCAAATGAAAAAAATGCGAAATTTGACAAGTTAAAATGGTAGGTAGAACAGTTTACCTCCGACAATTAGAACAGCAGAATTAAATACTATTACAATATTTAAAGTATTTAACGACTTATTTGTTACAAGTTAAAATGGTCGGTAGAACAGTTTACCTCCGACAATTAGAACACCAGAATTAAAAGTCTTTAACGACTTATTTGTTACAAGTTAAAATGATAGGTAGAACAGTTTACCTTCGACAATTAGAACAGCAGAATTAAATAGTATTACAATATTTAAAGTCTTTAACGACTTATTTGTTGCAAGTTAAAATGGTAGGTAGAACAGTTTACCACCGACAATTAGAACACTAGATTGAATAATGACTTAGTTTTTGGTAGTTCATGGACTTCCCCATCTTTTAAAGTTACCTGGTTTATCGTTGTATTCTGCATGGTTGACTTCATTATTATGGTTAATTTTAACCACTTTTCACACAACCAGACCCTGTTCGTTATATACTGGAATTATAATCCTGCTATTAATACCAGTTTTACATTCGTTTAATAGAACTAAAGTTACACTCGATCATGTACTCACGGCAGGTGTCCTCAATAGAAGCATGGAATTAGGACGGGTTAACTTTTGACGTACGAAATCGACAACGTTTCAGTACTTTCTCTCCTTCATTACGTAAAATCTTGTTTCGCCAGAAAAACAGAAAACAATTGAACGTGGAATCCAGGCTGATTGCAGTGGCTGCCCACAGGTAACACGACATAAGGATATCATCATTGAATGTTGAAAATAATTTAAAGCAATAGTAAAAGATTGAGGGAATACAGCAACAAAAGAAACATAAAACTGCTAACAGACATGTCGAAGCATTTTTGAAGTTCACTGCACTTCTTTTGTCAGTTCCATTGCGTCTAGCAGCCATGGCGATCACGAACATTTTGCAGTTCATGAAAAGTATCGAGGCAAGGTATATTACAAGTACGATTGTTATACCAATAAAGTATGCTGCAGTCGGTAGAAAGGCTTGTACTGTCGTTGAGACAACCTCTGCGAGCTGAAGTGTTACTAGTACAGCTACTAGACGTCGTTTAGTCACCGAACGTCTGTGGAATAAAGGATGAGCTGTGGCCAGATATCGTTCGATAGTCATGGTGAGAAGTGCTATGGACGATAACCCAAATAAAGCATTGTTTATCCATCTGAAAATGTACTCTCTTTCCAATATGCCATGATCTTCCATTGCCCAGGCTATAGCTAGGCGAATTATAGAAGGATGGTTGACAATGACCACAATTAGATCGCAACACGACAAAATGAGAATCAAGAAATAACATAATTTCTTTCGAAGCTGTGAAGACTTCCAGAGACAGAGTATCACCAAGGAATTGAGAATTGTCCCTGCAATGGTGAAGACACCATTCACAACACACAAGAATACAACGTTAATTAAACTGCCTTGTACCATATCTTTAATAGACAATGAACAATTCAATAAAACTGTATTGCGTCGTATAACATTTCAATAACAAAGTGTAACATGATTGATGGACACTCTGTCTATATCACTCCGTTAAGTGTGGTAACAGTTGTATAATCAACTACACATTCAGAGAATCATTAAATTGATTCTTATATTGCCTCCACGATCAGAATGAATATATAAATCCCTTGGGATTGGATTGCTTTTCATAATAATATAAGCAAAAATTTTAGAAAATTTCTTAGAACTAAAAGTAAAATAAAAAGAACAACATCTGGTTGGAATTGTCAATAAGTCCCTAAACACTGCGGTTTATGTTCTTGTGATGCGTGAATGTGAAAACGGCATGTTGTGCAGGTGCACGAGCAAGACATCACTCTGACGAAACTCCCACTCGGACAGACGAGAAATATTCGTTTAGAAGATAATTTCTTATGTAGCTGTAATTCTTTAGCGTATTGTTAACTTAGATAACTTTAAAATTACATTTAGTCTGACTGCACACAAATCGGCTTGTTTGGGCTCCCCCGATTAATCATGCTCATTTCCAGACCACTCAGCTAATGACATTGGGCAAGCTTCAGATGGACAGCCGAATGGCAATATTCAAATTTTCAGTAAAACTGTCCTTGCCTTATTAAAACAGTGAAAATATTCAGTTAGCGTTGCCTGCTCTTTACAAGAGGGAAGAGCCTGGGGACGAGGTTGCGACGAGCGACGTCACTCACCACATAGGAATGAGTTATATATATGCAAGGAGAACTGGATAATTTCAGCCAATTATTTACAATAAATTCATGCAATTCTAACCATGATTAGGCTCCCTATGTTTTCATCAGTGGTTTTTATCTATGATTCCATGTGGGAACCGTTGAGTGCTTAGCACACGTGTTTCTTTGCTGGCGTGCTGTGATTAAGTAATTTAGTACCTTGAATTGAATGACTTTATTAATCATAAGAATTGGATGAGATTTTTGTGAAATGATTTGGAGTTTAATTTATAACCTTAGATTCTGGAGTTACGACCACAAGTTTGTTGGGGAGTTTGTCTCTGTTCAAGTGATCCCTGGCACCACCCTGCGTTGCAAGATAATACTGCCTTCAGTCATATGATGTCATTAGATCAATTGTAAATGAGTTTTCCCGCATGTGTTCTTCGTTTTAGTACTAGAATTCACCTAATGACATCATATTCGGCAACGTCGTAAATTGTTACGACTCAGGTGCTGACCTGAATCAAAAATCGCATGTTAGGACTTACCAACACCCTTAGAGAGATGCCTGTTTTCTGCAAACAAACAAACAAACAAACAAACAAACAAACAAACAAACAAACAAACAAACAAACAAACAAACAAACAAACAAACAAACAAACAAACAAACAAACAAACAAACAAACAAACAAAACAAACAAACAAACAAAACAAACAAACAAACAAACAAACAAAACCAAACAAACAAAACAAACAAACAAACAAACAAACAAACAAACAAACAAACAAACAAACAAACAAACAAACAAACAAACAAACAAACAAACAAACAAACAAAGTTAACACATCTTTCTTCTACTTTTATAGCCACTATTTTGTGCGGACCCTACTCAGGTTAGTGCATGATGTATTGTCATACCATGCATACACGTGGATTTTCTGTTAAAGTACTACTAACACCAAATATGATTTTTTGTTTGCGTAATATTTGAGAGATTCTAAGAAATGTAATATATCATTATACCACTATAGCTCATCTTGATCAACTTTTTGATTGACAACTCTACCGGATATGATGTCATTAAGTGAATTCTAGCAGCGAAGAACAAAAAGTGAATTCTTTTACAATTCTTCTAATGACGTCATATCGTGCAATTATGATAGTTGATCAGGATTATCTTTTTATTATAATGATGTGAGTAGTACATTTCTTCTTTAAATGACCCAAATATTACACATACCAAAAATCATATTTGGGGTTTACACTTCAATATTTCTTATATAATGTTTCTGTTTTCTTTGATAGTATCAAACTGATGCCTGTCTAAAACGATTTCTGAAAGCATTCTTGACAGTGGACCAGGCTTTTGAAGCCCTTGTTAAATATATAAAATGGCGAATGGAGTATGCTGTTGAGACATTGAATTCCTCTCATCCTGATATTCAGACTGATTTGTCAACAGGGAAAGTTCTTCTACCAAACTTTAAAGATAAAGCTGGAAGGTATATACCATGTTATATTATGCTTTCTATCTTAATTTGTTTTAGTAGTATCTTTGTTTGATTGAAATAGAGAAGATGCATGATTCAGAAGTGATTCAGAAGTCAGTAACGTGAATTATTCATACTTTGACACTTATATACTAGATATAACAAAACACTTATTTATTGAGACCTCGGGAAAGCAGTGTGTTTTGTGGCCCCTCGACCGCCGTCTCGGGTCCACAAAACACACTATTTCCCTCGGTCTCAGTAAATAAGTGATAAATATATTCATTGGTTGCAGTAACTGTAAGCGATTTGTTACAGTTACTGCGTTGAATAAACAAATGCGTTGTTTTATTTCTCTTCAGGCCTGCCGTTTTCGTGTTTGCCAGACATCATGATGCATCCTCACGAAATTTAGACCAATTAACAAGATTTATTGTTTACGTTATTGTGAGTAACCTTCGAATCATTATAGATGACATGTGATGCTGTTGCAGTTGTCTTTTACATATGTCAAGGCTTGACAAATCTTTACACTTGCGATTAATTTTTCCGCGATTTTCTTCTGATGGATCAAACTATATGAATAATTTGTCTTGATTTGCCGGGATGGGTAATAAATACAATACTTACCTTAATTTCCTGGCTGGGTATGCACTGTACATTCTCTGAACGCCACAGGCATCTCGTAGTTCACCTGGATTGCTTCAATTTTTGCCCGCAACCAAATTGCGACCGATGCCAACGGCTACGGATCATCAGTCTGACAGATCATCTGTCTCAGTATAAACATTAGACGAACTATCCAGACGAACTGGCTGGAATAGCACGATCTATACTAGTAAAGGTCCTGGGAACAACAGGTGGGAAATCTGCTGTCGCTGGTCAGTAAATTTTGGGCGTAGCAGCTAGCGAAAAGTTTTAAATTATTAAAATAAGCAAAAACAAGATTTTGAGCTTCTCTTTTGGAAAGGAACCGTGGATGTGCAAGAATTTAAGTTCGTTTATTCAAAGGCTATTGAAAAATGTCTGGGATAAGAGACTTTCCGTTGCAATTTTATACATTAAAAAAATGTGTGTCTCTGAACGTTCTCATACCTTCCTCGCCTTCCCAATAATGCAATAGATTAACAATTTTTGGTTAGCAGAGAAAACGAGACTAAAAACGCCAATACAACGCTCAAAAATTACTATGTATTTACTCGCCTCAAGTCTCTTTCTCTTAAACCGCGCAAATTGTAGCGCATGCGCACACAAATTTCCCACCTGTTCCTGGGAACAAACCATGTTTGCGAAACTCCGCTGAATACAGGTAACGAAGTACCGGTTTTCCTAATTGTTCGTCTTATGCCTTATTTGTACACACAGACGGATCATACAGTACGTCAAGACGAACTACGCGTGCAAGTTCGTCTGATTAGACCAGGGCGCATTCTCGTGCCCAGAGCAATCACAACTGATGGCTCTGGGTACGAGATTGCACTGGGTACGATTGACCAACGTTGATTAGACGAACTACGCAGATAGCTCGTCTTGCTGGATGATTCGTCTGTTTGCCCGCGTTTATACATCGACGAATTATCAGACGAACGGTATCTTGTTTTGCCCACGTTCGCCCGGACGGATGATCTCTAGTAGAAATCTGGCCATTGTATGTGTTAGAAATATTAACCCTTGTGAATTTTCGTATATGATATTTCCAGGAAACAGCAGCTGCCAAATGTGACGAGAGTGTAATCGATAATATTTGTATCTTGTTTGACCTAAAGGTAAAATACTAACAGTATGGAACATAGAACAACGCATGGAATAGCAGAAACATGCTATTGAACCTTTTTCTACTGGGTAGAATGACATTGTTTTTTGAGTATCTCTCATTGCAAAATTTGATGAGAGTGTCAACAATTTGCATCCTGTTAAAGATATGTAGCACGAAACAACATATAATATACATGGCATGGCATACAGTACCACTGTCCCAGCCACTAGGAACGTCTCACTGAACTTTTTGATTGGCGCTGTCTCCCATTTCTGTACGAACCAATACTAAAAAATTGTTTTGCCATCAGACGGATTGACATTAATTGTTTTTTCGGCCTTTCATTAATACCTAGCTTAGAAAATTAGTCCACGCGGTTGCAACATTACCACGAAGGGCAGGTCTATGGGATATCAGATAAAGATATATCATGTTTTAACTAGTACGTATGTGGTGTTCAGTATATCCATATTACAGTTACATATACGTGCAATATTAACATAAATTTGGTTGTTTTGTAGGGATTTAGCCTAAGCAACATGGATTATGGCTTTGTTAAACAACTAATATGGCTACTTTCACGACGTTATCCTGAAAGATTAGGAAAATGTTTGATTCTTAATTCACCATTTGTTTTCTCAGGATGTTGGCTTGTCATTAAGTTCTGGTACGTTTTTTGAACCAACCTCACTTTCCCACAAACAGGGAATTGTAACAAATGGCGAACCTTGTTCAACCAGACAGGCTATCATATACATGCACTTTCAATTTGTAAACATTTGTGAATTTGTCTTTAAAGAAACGAGGCTATTGGAGTGTATGGGCTTATCAAATTTCCTGAACAAATAATTCATGAAATTTTGCGATATTCATAGTACTTGACATGATAAAACGAAAGAAATGTCATCTCACCTGCGTGAGTACAAGGTCTGAGTAGAGCTATTTTAATGAACAGTTGAAGGGTTGTTGTAGATGACATTTTCGAGTGGAAATTTTATACATTTTTAATTTAAACCTAACCAAGAGCAGGCTAACCAAAAGTCATGATTATAAAATACGTAGGGCTATATACATTCACTAAATTCTTCCTAATCGTATTGTTCCATTTCATAGCAAATTTGATAATAAAATTGTTTCGAGATCTATTAGTTTTATAGGTTGGCAACTGGAATTGCATTCCAGAGGACTGGGATCTAGTATTATAATGGTTAGATAAGTGGGTGGTAAAAGGTCATGTAGTTTATGATTTTGCTTGATGATGTTGGAGAAAAACATGTCACATAGGTGTTCCAATCTCACACATAGCTGAGGGATACTGCAGCAAGATCTAAGGCATCTCGGTAAAACTAGTATTGGGGAAAATTATTCGCATGATCCTGCGTTGGATGGATTCAATTTGTTCTCTAAGGTATTCAGTAATACTGTAAAACCATGCAGGGCAAGCGTACTCTAATATTGTTCTTACACACGTTGAATAGAAAGTATAATGCTGTTCTTACACTATCTGCAACGCCTGCCCTTTTCAGAAGTCTCACAGGGTATATTCGCCTTGCAGCTTTCTTTGTTATCATATTGATATACTCATTCCACTTAAGGATTGATGAGGCAGGGCCGAAGGCGAATTTGTGCCAGAGGGCCTATACTAGTTCCATGCCTGGTTAGGTCTAAAAATGAATAAAATTTACACCAAAATTTCATGTCAAGTGAGATGTCCAGTATCCTGATAATTTAATGAATATACACTTAATGTCTGCTTCCTCAGGAAATAGTTGATTTTGTTTTCCCTCGAATCTCCATTTTTCCCTCGACGACATCTTTTGTTATATAGCGACGAAAGAAAGGTCAACAACATTCATACAACAATTGTATTTCATGACAAAAACTGTATAGTGTAAACGAGTTAAAAATTAAAAGAACCTACTTAAACGGCTTCAGCAGCATATCCTGTTGCCTGTTGTGTATTTTTCTTCTCTTTTATACATTCTTTATTTTAACACAAACTTGGAAAATCGTAGTTTGTAAACTTGACGGAATACGTTGCATTTATCTAAAGCCACGTAACCACAAATCAGCCAATCACGTTTGGTGTTCACCCTAGCTATATAACAAGAGCATTTGTTCTAGCAGTCTGTTACTCTGGTTCACTGTTGGTAGTTTCTTTTTACAGGTTGAACGAAGTAACAAGATCGAAAATTATATTTATTAGAGATAAAAATCACCTTGAAGAATACTTTGACCAAGAATACATCCCATCAACTTTGTTTTGATGAAAAATTAGATGAATGATCAATGGTAATTTTAATTGTAGATCTTATTTAAGATAATCGTATTTATGAGTATTCTGTTATTAGACTGTTATTAGAGCAGAGTATAGATATATTTATTTCAAACATAGGTATAGAAGTGTAAAATATTTAGAGTCATGGGATATTAACCAATTAAATTTTAGTGTTTTTACACTGAATTGTCTGCGGGAACATTTACCGTTAAAGCACAATAAGTGACAACCTCGTACCCAGGATCTTTCTTTGGGAAAGACCCTGGCTGCGGCTGGTCACGTGCCTCATCAAAAATTTAGCACCTGAGGGGGTGTGGGGAAAGTATCAAATTACATAAACATGCTTCGAGTGGAATATTCGTTAAAAACATAAATTTTGCGAATTATTACGTTCAAAATCCTTGCTAATTTTGTTTATTTTCTTTTCTTTGAAATTACAAGAACATTCTTACATTCTTACTTACAGTCAAGTCAAGAAACAAAGCAAATCGCTACTCGCAGTATGTGCTCGACTCTCGTGTTGTTATTCAATGCATGCTCTCTTCACAATCGAGCGCGGTTATAACAAACCTTTTAATATTGTAATGTTTTTAAAATACGCCATTACATTCGTCCTTTCTTGTAAACGTTGATACGCTTTGTACCGATTCACTTGTTACTACGCGTCTTGTTTATAAGATTTTTAAAAGAAACAGTATTGTCTAGGACTGACCCAATATTAGCAAATGTAAACATTTGATAATAGCCGAACAGAGAAATGTCTATAAGTATAGAGGAAATTTCAGTCATTGGTTTATCTGGATTTAGTACATAATTCGTATTCGGTAATTACAGTAGAGTAAGACTTTAGCCTTTTTTTGGTCTCTATTAATCATTATATTGTGTTAACATACTATAATCTATATCACAAAGTTACAGTGTCAGATGCGCACAGACCGTCATTGGCATCATACGAATAGACATAAATTTTCGAGTTTTCTAGCGTACTCCTACTAACATTTTTAAACATATACTGAATAATGTGACATATACTGAATAATGCGTTTTATACACACAAGCAATCCTGGATATGATATAGACGATGCAAGCTGTCCATTAAAAAATAACGGTATTCTATTTCAGAAAGTCAAAGCAAAAATTTAAATCTCACTTGTATTATTAAGAATGCATATACAGCAAAAAATTAAAGCTTATTCATGTCAAAACGAAAGCTGTTTACAAAATTTATAAAGGTGGTGAACACTACTAAACAGTGCTCATTGAAAGACATGTATAATATAGTGACATATAATTTGTCGTTTGACCACAGTTAACTGTGGTTTGACTTATCTTTGGTGTATGATTTTAATACCGTACAGGGCCTTTTTTAAGGATTTTCCTGGGGGGGCATTTTTTGAAAAGGGACCTTTCTGTGAGACAATATATTAGAGGGGGATAGCAATGGCTGAAAACCACGTGTCTGGCCAATATACCACGCATGAATGGGGGGTCTGGGGTGTACTCCCCCAGAAAATTTTTGAAATTTGAATCCCGGAAATGTCATTTTCTGCATTCTGAGCATCCAAATTTGCTCCAAAATTTATTCTAGCTATACTTGTATTTGAAATAAATAAAGGAAAAAACGCACAAAAAGTTAAAAAAAATTAACCATCATTTATCATTACTTATTAGAGGAGGATAGCAATGGTCACATGTGTGGGGCCATACTCCCCCAGAAAATTTTTGAAATGTGAAGCACGGAAATGCCATTTTCTGCATTCTAACTGTAATTTATCATTACTTATTAGAGAGATAATCCCCAGAACATTTTTGAAATTTGAAGCACGGAAATACCATTTCCTGCATTCTGAGCATTCAAATTTGCTCTAAAATTTATGCTAACTATAGTTGTATTTGAAATAAAAGAAGGAAATAATGCACAAAAGGTAAAAAAGAATATTAACCGTAATTTAGCATTACTTATTGGAGGGATAATCCCCAGAAAATGTTTGAAATTTGAAACCCGGAAATGTTATTTCCTGCATTCTGAGCATCCAAAAAATAAAAAATATTATTATCAATAATTTATAACTACTTAGTGGTGGAGAAACGTAACAATTTAAATCGATTTTGTTAAACAAGAACAAAGGATAAAGCCTAAAACTTACTTTCCGTTTATCTATTTGTTAATCTTTGCTAGATTGTTTGTATAATTTTAGGAAAAAGGGACTTTTCCTGGGGGGGGGGCAAAATGTGATTTCGTGGGGGCAGGGGGTGACTGGGGGGCATTCCCCCCAGCTATGGCGTCAGATTTCCGCCAATATTCATGTTGATATTAATTCAACATGTTTCCGTATTGAAGTGAATTTCGACATTGAACATATCAAATTCAGCATGCCACTTTAATTCAACATTGCTTCAATTTCAGCATGTTTCCCTCATTGATGTTAATTTGAAAATTGAACATGTCAAATTTAAGTGAAATACAACAATGAAGTATAGATATTGAAGTAATTTTCAATGTTGAAGTTTCAAAACATGTTGAAAACGCATCACTACATGAATTTGAGAAGTGAATATTGGCGGTTATATAGCACCGCGTTAAATATCCGCCAATATTAATTAACACTTCGTTAAACTTCCCCCCTGGCATATTCCTATATGACGGCTACGAACGAGCGGAATCAGCGGTGCACTGGACATTATTGAGGATATAATATCGCGATTAGACAGCTAGCCTTGGTGACCCAGATTGTGTAGAGGGATTGGCAATACGATTTCACGTTTTAAAGAGATATCTTGTAAATATTAGAATGGACGACATCTGCATGCACTTTGCCGGGAATTGCTGGGTAGGGTTTGCAAAAATTTAAACCAATTTAAGCAGCGGCAGCGCTATTCCGTCATGATTAACTCTGCATTTCCAGCACAGGTTTATGCCGTGGAAAACCTTCGTAGGTCCTTCGTATGATATACACGATGGGCAATTTTTATAGCGAAGTAAGCAGTATGAAAGAAGTAAGCATGTAAGAAAGTTATGGCTTATGCACATCCTATACACGGCCAACACAATGGTTATGCAGCACTGTATATGTTAAGCCCAAGTCGACAAACCTTGGGAAACTGATGTAAATGTAATGCATACATGTAGATCAATTTTCAGTATTGAAACCACAACTTCCTTATGTGGGGATTGATGTTAGTGAAAAAATCTATACACTGACCTCTGAATTGACGAAGACTGATCAGGTCGTTTGCCGACCTTAAACGAAAACAGAACTGCAAATTTCAGTTTTCAATAAAATTCAAGTTTTCATGAATTAATCCAAAATGCCAAGTTCCTGGAGTGGACGAATGACTGCACTGGCACCAACCGCCCTGCTGCCACTGACATGGTTTTTTATGTCTGCTCAGCATATTGCATTACTAAGCTAACCTTTTTCTTCAAACGGTAAAAAATGAAGTGCAGATGAAAAATGTAAATACCTAGATATCTTCGTTCTCATTCTATGCGGTAGTTCTGTATAAAACTTAATGTGCAGTCAATCATATTAAATCCTGATGATAAGACGCTATATATACATGTACAGCACGTGTTGCATATATAATAGAGAGGTTAAGATACCCCGGTTTCGGTGTACGTGTACGGGTAGCATGATTTTTGTTAGCAATATTTTCGTCGATGTCTGTACCTTTACTCGTAATTAAGGTGCACATTTTTCGCATTATATCATTGTCTATTGCAAGAAAACAGAAAAAGTATGATCGAATTACAGACATCAGTAAACCAAGATGACACTACTCGTACCCGTACACCGAAACCGGGGTATCTTAACCTCTCTAATCACTGTGTTGGCCGTGTAAGATGTGCATAACTTTCTTACATGACACACTCGTGCCAAATGACCTCATTCGCCGCTCCAAAGTTAGCGTACACCCATCATACTGCTTACTTCCTATAAAAAATTCAATTGCCCATCGTGTATATCATACGAAGGACCTACGAAGGTTTTCCACGGCATAAACCTGTGCTGGAAATGCAGAGTTAATCATGGCGGAATAGCGCTGCCGCTGCTCAAATTGGTTTAAATTTTTGCAAACCCTATCCAGCAATTCCCGGCAAAGTGCATGCAGATGTCGTCCATTCTAATATTTACAAGATATCTCTTTAAAACGTGAAATCGTATTGCCAATCCCTCTACACAATCTGGGTCACCAAGGCTAGCTGTCTAATCGCGATATTATATCCTCAATAATGTTCAGTGCACCGCTGATTCCGCTCGTTCGTAGCCATCATATAGGAATATG
>CACRXK020004679.1:0-27624 GCA_902702795.2 Paramuricea clavata | reverse complement strand
GATTCGACCAATTTAAAATTGGTTATAGAGATGACCAATTTAAATTGGTTATGCATATGACCAACTTTAAATTGGTTGGGGATATGACCAATTTTTATTGGTTATTTTGGGAAATTCAACATTGACTGATCAAAAGAAATTGGTTAAATTTACCATTTTAAATTGGTTAAAAATTCAACCAATTATGTATTGGTCGAAATGACCAATATTTAATTGGTCATGTCAGACTAACCTATTCTTCAATTGGTTAAAATGACCAATTTAAATTGGTTGCAACCAATTTAAATAGGTCATTTTAACCAATTTGTTTTTACTGTGTAATTATAGGAACAGTATTCAAATTTATTGTTATTAACTTCAACTTCAATAGTATGAACTGCATATACGTGATGAATTATGGCAATAACGATTATAGGAACTGAGGAGGGGTGAATTGGTTAATTGGAAACGATAAGTCGAGAGATAAAGGAGAGAAAAGGAAAGGCAACCCTGTACGCGTTTCGACCTAACAGTCTTCTTCAGCAGGGTTTTTTAAGAGGGGTGCAGGTAGAATTTGCAGAGGAGAATGAAGGAGAGGTTAAAAGTTAGGATAAGCAATGGCACAGTAACAAAAAGGAAAGATGGAAAGATAGTGAGAAATGCAAAACTACTACATGTTAAAAGAAAAGTTATCCTACCAAATGTCTTGTTATTGCGCGACATTCCAACACCACGCACCTTGCTGTTCATCTTTTGTTTAGTTTGATGAAACAGAGTAATAATACAGTCCTTTCAAATGTAGCTAACTCAATAGTATAGTGAGTATGAATGATGTGATGGTAGGGGTGGGGTAGGATTTATATCATAGTGTGATCATGTGACTAAAGGTGATTGCATCCTAATATGGTGAAGGGAGCTAATTAAACAGGGATGGGGAGGTATCGCAATAAGAGATGATTAGTGATGAATAATAAAATAAATAAATAATTAGATATATAATTACCCCTTCACAGGGTTTATTGTTATAGATTTATGAGTATACATTAACCCCCCAGAAACTAAATATGTACATATATAACAAAGCCAAACAAGGATGATAAATGGAATGATATTATATGTCCAATCGTTATCTATAGTAGGTCTTAATTTGTCACGTGGAGTACTCAAGTTATCCAACATTATATTTACAAAGTATACTATTAAAACATGACAAGTATGTTTCGTGTTACTTGTACAAGGAACCAATGGTTATATGAAAATAAATAGGGACTGGGAATATGTTGGTGCATTATTTAATAGCTGGTCATAACTGAAAAATTCTACATAGGACGCGTATGACGCCTAAGGTATAAAATGCATGTTGACATGCATAGAGGATTTGAATTAGGTATAGGAATTGTAACTATTGCTATTAGCCATCAAAACGTATTAGGTACATGCATGTCCAAAAACATCAGGCTCTGTTTTAATAGTCCAACTGTATGTAATTAAAAAGGTTGACCAACTATGCAGCGATGACAGGTCTATTCGAGTGGTTTCATATAGATGTTATCGTAGGAAATGCCACAGTCAAGTAATGGTATGAAAAATTGGCTATTGACGTCAATGTTAATCCTTTTCAAGTGCCAGCCAGGACGATTAATTCTTTATAGTATGTGGACAACAATGTCTGCTTGATGGTAAGATATCAACAGCTGGTATTATAAGTTGTTGTAAATATGGTTTTCAAAACTCGGTGTTTCTATTGCTTTAATATGACCAAATTATCCAGTATTGCCACGACCAACGACGAAACTCCAAAATCTGTGTCTCACCATATCGAACCCGCTGTCATAGTGGTGTTAGTATGGCGTTTAATTTCATTAGTGCTAATTATTTGATAGCTTAGAGTGCACTATGCGGTCCTTAATGTTATGGTTGCGTTTGTAGGAAACCAAAGGGGGTTCTGGCCATAGAAGCTTGAGTGTTGGGTTCCAATCCCTGTCTAATTAGCTCCCTTCACCATATTAGGATGCAATCACCTTTAGTCACATGATCACACTATGATATAAATCCTACCCCACCCCTACCATCACATCATTCATACTCACTATACTATTGAGTTAGCTACATTTGAAAGGACTGTATTATTACTCTGTTTCATCAAACTAAACAAAAGATGAACAGCAAGGTGCGTGGTGTTGGAATGTCGCGCAATAACAAGACATTTGGTAGGATAACTTTTCTTTTAACATGTAGTAGTTTTGCATTTCTCACTATCTTTCCATCTTTCCTTTTTGTTACTGTGCCATTGCTTATCCTAACTCTTAACCTCTCCTTCATTCTCCTCTGCAAATTCTACCTGCACCCCTCTTAAAAAACCCTGCTGAAGAAGACTGTTAGGTCGAAACGCGTACAGGGTTGCCTTTCCTTTTCTCTCCTTTATCTCTCGACTTATCGTTTCCAATTAACCAATTCACCGAGGGATCCTCAGTTCTTATAATCCTTATTGCCATAATTCATCACGTATATGCAGTTCATACTATTGAAGTTGAAGTAAATAACAATAAATTTGAATACTGGTCCTATAATTATTTAGGTTACACAATGTCTCACACCAGTACTTGCCCATTACCTATTTACACCAAAACAAATGTTTTCCGTGAAAGGATACGCAATATATTTCTCCATGAATGGATAATTTTTTGTATTTGAAATTTTGTCACAAATCGATATCCATTGTCGAAACTGTATCATTTACAGATTTACTCACTTCTTTAAAAATATTACAGAAAATTGAAATTTAACATTGTTTAGATGTACGTTATAAATGGTGTATGCGATCTTACCTTCTGGTTTGCAAGTTCCATTTTTCTCAATAAAGTTTTTTTTACACGTACAATTATGTCTCCCTGTTGCTACGATCGACGTGCACTTCTGATTTTCGGCACATGTGTTTCTTCGACATGGGTCTTTATCTATATCGTGTTAATATTATTAATTAAACCAATAATAATATCCGCTTGGTTGACATGGACCAAATATCCCGTATACAATCTTCTGTTGCTGTCTCCCACCCACTATATCAATATTAAAATACAAAGTAACAGTAACTCCGAATAACATTTTGTTTTCTAATGGACGTTTCGACTGGACATTTTCCATAGTCATCCTCCGGATTAATAATAACCCTTAGAATGCTTAATTTCAAACTACTTCGAACGTCGATCAAAACTCAAATGTTATTCGCGGAGTTACTGTTATTTTGTATTTTATTAAAATCCTGAGTTGTTCCCGTAATTGTAAAAATATCACGTAATGTAATTCTACCGATCGCCAACAAGTTTACCTGCGGACGATAAATTGTAGCGAACACGTACCTATGCATTTATTATTTTCGATAAAAAATCCATAATCACAGATACAATTGTGTTTCCCATGGTAACCATCCGGTTTGCATATGCTATTTGGTTTGCGTATGGTGCAGTTGGCGTTTTCGCATGCAGGTATAGCTAAAAAGAAAGAAGAACCTCTACTAGTGCAGAATATCACACGCTTAGGAAAAGTCATCGCTAGAAATCGCGGACATTTGGAAAGCAGCGTGCATTCTCGCTCCAGTCCCCGCGTCCACTCTGATATTCAATTTTTATCTGGAATACAGATGGTCATCCGATTTTTATATAAAATACCAAATTAAACTTGTACAGTGTGGAAAGAAAATTCCGTGAACTAATCAAGGCAATAAGAAAGAAAACTAAGATCTATAATATAATATAATGATTGTTAACAATATTTAAAACTTTATTGACTTTATTAAAAACGGTACTATTTCACCAGAAACGGTACTATTTACACATAAATAATATCGATTGAGAAGTCTTTTGGCGCGTTTATTTGTTTCGAAGACTTGCATATTTCATTAAAGAATATCTCGCCACTCCTTGAAGAGTAGCTGTCAAATACTGCCATTTTTTGTGTAGTCACGTGACCGGCCCAGACCAGGGCTTTCTCGTCTCTCCCCTCGCCCTCACGCTAAAGTCCTGGGAACGTGGTTGGGTTTTGGGTATACAGGATCTAATGGATATTTAGTATACTGTATATATTTACTTAAATGTTATGACTAATTTTGGCTATTTGGTATAAAGCTTCTGATTGTTTTAGTTTTTTTTAACATTTTGAACGTATTAATAGGTATTTTGATACATATTTATCAAGTATTTAGAATACCACGACCCGCACCCCCCCTGGCTGACCTCTAATAGTCAAAGTGTGGTTGAATAACTGATTGATATTCTGTAATTAGTGTTCAATAATCCACTATTTCTCGAAGCTATCTTAGGATGCTGTGGCCTACATTGACATTTTTAGTGACTTGGTTCACTTGTGCATTCCATGACAAATTTTCGTCAATCTTTATACCAAGTGATTTGATTACTTTAACTCTGTCTATTTTCCTACCTCCAATATGTATGCGATGGTGTATGTCAATTTAGTTAATTATTCTATTGCTACCTACCATCATGTATTCCGTTTTAGAATGGTTTAAAGTAAGTTGTTTGGCTGACATCCAAGTTGATACTTTTTCCAAGTCATGGTTAAAATTTTCTGCAATTACATTAATATTTCCACTAGATGTATCGACTTGGGTGTCATCGGCAAACATACTAGCACTTGTTCTCTCAAGGTATTGAGGTAGACCATTATGTAGATTAGAAATAAAAGCGTCGTAGAGCAGAGTCTTGGGGAATACCTGTTTTTACACGTAGCGGTCCAGATAAGTGGCTCCATACTTAAAAATACTGCATTCGATCTGTCAAATAAGACCAGAGCCAACACAGCGCCGTACCTGTTATGCCGTTAATATCCAACTTTTTAAGCAGGATATCATGATTGACAATATCGAATGCTTTTTTTAAGTCAAAGAAACGACGCCGTTTAGCTTGCCGACATGCATCAATATTTTGATACGATCTAATGGTGATGTCTAGCAATACAGTAGCCGTAGAATTACATAGTCTGAATCCGTGCTGAGCATTAGTTTATAAATGTGAGTACAATAAGTAATCATAGATCTGGTTGCGTACCTGCTTCTCTATAATTCGTGCTACAATCGAAATGATTGATATTGGCCTATAATTAGAGGCATATTTTTTGGTCCCAGACTTGTATATTGATGTTATTCTTGCAATTTTCTAGTCACATGGTATTGATTGATTAAAAATTAATTGGAGTGAAGGGGCAATAATGGGGGCAGCAATTTTTAAGAATTTAGGTGAAATTTCATCAATACCTGATGCCTTCGAGGCACTTAAATTTTGAAGCAATCTTAGGTTTCCAATTCCGAGATCTCTTTCTCGACAACCGGTTTCGTATTACATTTCGATACAATTTTTCTAATATAAATATCTCGGCGAGTATTTACCCCCCTTTTAAATAAATGCCACCATTGAAATCCTCACAATATAAACTTTCGAACGGGGGGTCAAGTGCCGTCAAAACATTACACAAACCGAAACAATCATATATTTATACTCACGGCTTCGCCAAACATTCAAACGAGAAAAAGAGAAAAAGTTGAATATATTCTAAAATTTGGCGTCATTTTCTGAAAGGATATATGTGCAAAATATTCTTTGTATTCAAGCGCTTTAGTGTAGAAAGTTTCGTATGGATACGGCGAGTAGAAATATTTATTTTGAATTTTTCAAGGTATCGGGTTTTACTCGCACGCGCTTGTATTACGTAATACTTGGCCAATAAGGAGCTCTCTTTAGCCGGGATGACGTCAAACTCACGCGTATGGGTGCACTTTGACCTGTAGAATCCATTTCTGGCATTTCCAGAGTCACGCGATACAAACTACGCATTGTTTTGACGGTTTTTCGTCGTGTTTCCGGTTGGGATTAACGCAAATTCGGGGCAGAAATGCAAAATTCGGCAAGAAAACTCGTATTTTAAAGATAGAAGCTTGAAAATAACAGTATACATGTTATTTTTAACTGCTTCATTCAGCAAGACTACCAGAATGAGCATACGTCTCAAGGGGCCGAAGTTATGTTCGGCGAAAGGTATGTCTATGTTTATAATTTGTTAGTAATATTGTGTAATTTGATCAAATACCAAACTCGCTTGACTTTCAAAGCTCATAAGTCGCTACAATTTAGCCACTGACTAAAACTATCGTTATAAATTAGTGTATATTTTTATACTGAATCGAATGGTAGTATTTTCATTTACATAGCGTGCGCTGAACCAAAGATATGAACGAATTACATCCGTAGAACGTGCACGTTCTACGCGTAATGGCCCCTGCTGAGGAGTTCTCTTTAAAGCAAAATAATGGGCTATTTGGGCGGTCAAACGCCGTAATGGACAACGCAATAAATGTCCGGGCAGGATTGTAACTAATTTGACGAAACGACTATAATTCATTGTGGCTAGCCCGTTTGCGGGCTAGCCATTATCACATAGTACACAAACGCGATGAGCGATGATGATCATGGTGTCCAGTCCGGATTTTCGTAAAGTATCGGGAGCAATCGGAAGCGCCCGTATTTTTCTGCCGACATTTCACATTTGCATTTCGAGGCAATACTAGTGATGTTGTTAGTTTGTTACGACGCAGTACTGGTGAGGTTGTTAAACCAGAAAATTAAAATAAAGTTTATCTTCATGGCTTCAACATATGGTGTCGAAAACGATCAGAAATTGCGCGTACTTGCCGTGTAAATGTGGGTTTAGATTTACACTTTTGACTGATTTGCGGGCCATTTGCCATCTTGAATTGTCTTCTTGTTGAGATTTCATATCTCAATTGCATTCGAAATGTTTGGTATTTTAAAGAAGGGGTACTGTTTGAAGGAGGTACGTTTATAATGCAGCGAATAAAACCAGCATTGGATAATTATGGTAAAAGACCAGAAACTGTACATCGAACCCGTTTATTTAAAGGCTTTAAGTATACCTTTTCTTCAGACATTGACCGCGTCTCAAATGTCTACATATTTGTAATAAACCTATAAAGGATTATTGCGTCTGTCTGTCTTAGGAATTATATAGTGGAATAATTCAGCATGATTTGTCTCACGTTCTCTTATAAGTTGACTAATATTGCATTAAAAGTGGTAAAAGTTGGTGTGCTAACCAAGATTTCAGTGTATTTGTTTGCTAATATTGCTAGGCATATATCTCGAACGCTATTTGCCTATTAAAATATCATATGACACGCAATTTTAATTCCACGGCAAAACTGCTGCTGCGCAAATAACAAACGCGAGATTAAATATATGGCAGTATTACAGTTTAGGTATCTCTTAAATTGCTAATAGATCACACGGAAACTTTTTACAATCGTTATATTCAAAAGCCTAGCGTGCAAATTCACATATTTGTGTTTATTCAAGTGTTATTCATGAATTCGATATTTACATGGGAAGCGACGAGATATGACACGGTATTTTTCAAGTGTACCGTGAAACTCCACTGACAAAATGAGCCTGCACAAGTGGGAGAAAATTTGCGCATTCTGACCATCGTGGTGTGTCTTCTTATTACTAGTAAAGTTAACCAGCATGGCAGGCTTTCTGGGTTTGGAGGAGGGTTTGGGGAGTTAAAGTTTACCAGGCTAGCCACATGTACGCATTGCGTACCTATTTTTTTTACAAAGCCATGCTACTGTACGTCTTAACAATCGATGGACTTAAAAATGAGTGGTAAATTTTAAACTTTGATTTATACTAGAAATATATGCGTGCAATGACCCCTCGCCTATATTTTCCAAACATTGTTTCAACATGACGTTATTCGTAATTATGCCAACACTGAACGCAGTAAGTTACCCGTAAAATCCAATGCTTCCACGTATTTGGACAGACAGTGATCACCATAATATCCATATATCTATAGCAAAATAAAAATATTATCACTTCTTACATACACAGTATTTCACATACAACATTTGGCATGATGTAATATTGGAAAACAATTTAATCGAAACGTGTCTATAAGATCTTTTATCGTTTAGGAAATTGATCAACACTTTAATTTTACGAAATGACTTGTACATGCCTACATAGAAATTATCGAGTCGAAATTTGTTTTAATATTAAAATATACTATTTTAAACACGAGCGCGCAGCTCATGTGTTTTATTTCTGATAAAGCACGGATTGCGAGTGTTTTAAATGGCTTAAAAAAACAATCCATTTAAATAGTTAGCGGGCGAAGTAATTAAAAAAAACGTCGTCTAAGCCGAGAAAATCAAGGCTAAAGTTTAAGTAAATGAACATTATATTTTATCACATACAGGGTGTTAAAAAAAAACCTTTAGAAATCAACCATCTTGTTAAAATTTGAATGGCTTTTCAATTGCACATATGAACCGTAGTGCGTGAAATATTGATGGGTGCATATATTAGAAAAAGGAGACCTTTAGAAATTGAAATAACGTTTAAACAAAAGATTGTCTCCCCCTGGGAACAATCTGCCATGCATACTGTATGTAGATCGCATGTTACGCACTCGTGGGCTTAGCAAATAGTTGATTTCTAAAGGTCTCCTTTTTCTAATATATGGACTCCATCAATATTTCACGCACCACGGTTCAGCATATGTGCAATTGAAAAGACATTCAAATTTTAAAGGTGATCTACAGTCCGTATGTAAACAAAGCCTTTGTTTACATTTTTGTGTCCAAAATATTGAGCTTTATTCGACAACTATTTATATTTTCAAGCTTCTAGAGTATAATAAATGATCAAGAAACAACAATCAGGCTTTTCAAGAACTCAAAACATAGTTAAACTGTTTGTATGATAAAAAGTGGGCTCATTTGTGCACATGCGCAGATCGGACTGTAGATCACCTTTAACAATATGCTTGATTTTTGAGACACCATGTACAGGGTGTCTCAAAAAAACCGCTACCCTTAGAAATTCACCATTGTTCTAATTTGAATGCCTGAACCTTGTTGAAGCCATGAATGCGTAAACATTTTCACAGGATGCATATATTAAAGATCTTCGGAATTAAAATATCCTTGAAAAGCGAAATTGTTTATCCTGGGAATTGAAAGTAGGTTCATACAAAAGTATAACTGCACGAAAATCAATTACATAATAATTTCTCAAGCATAAAATTCCATTCAAATTGTTCATGCACCCATGAGTTCAAGATAGCAAGGCATTAATTTGAATGCCATGGTGAATTTCCGAGGGTAACGGGTTTTTTGAGACACCCTGTATATAAAACCACCGACACGGAAGTGATTTCCTTTGTCTTCTCTTCATGAATTGTTAATGAGCACTTTAAACACATTTGTTAGATCTAACCGAACGAACGGTTGCGGCCCTGCGATTCCGGTACAGCGCTATAACCAACTGAACCACAGAGGCCAGTTGTAGAGCTCTAACTGCATGTTTATACATATACTATAGGCTACTGCCATGTGTAGGTTACGTGTAGATATCAAGCACAGGACTGCATGTTCGAATCCTGCAATGGACAATAATTTGCATTTTTCACATTTGTTCCTGGTTAGGTCTATATATAGATGTATATAAATTTCCACTTGGTCATTTCCATCTGCACAATAACTTTCAACTAACATTCAATCGAGTGACAGATGGCAACAAAATCTTGTCTGTTCTTAGCCTGTAAACGTTTTCACAAATTCTAACGTACAGAGATAGCAGCAACGCTCACAGGAACGGATATCATTAAATTAGATAGTATTAACAGCATTTTTTTCAGAACTCGATTTTTTGGCGACGCGACCAGTTAACATTTTGTAGTAGACTAAGGATGATGCGGATTAAGGGCGTACACGAATTTGTGTGACAACAGTAATATGATCCCAATTACATGGAACCGTTTGAGAGCAAACGGCAAACGGACAATCATTTTGCCGAGTGGGTTTTATAATTATAGAATGTCTAAACTTATGCAGCGATATATATATATATATATATATATATATATATATATATATATATATATATATATATATATATATATATATATATATATACGGTATATTTAAACAGAACTTAACAATAAATTAGTAAGCACAAGTTAACTTGGTTGTCGACACCGTTGTTATGGTCAATATTTACTTCACAAAGTCACTAGGCGATCATTAATCGCATTACCTCATTTGGATACAATTTTAATTTTATCCAGCGAGAATTAGAAAGAGAAATAAAAATAAAAGCGATGGTTGGTACTGGTTGTATAAGATATACCGACAATGTATGCCGCCCATGTCATTAACAGTTGTTGAAAGGTTTATTATTAGTCGGGCGGATAGAAGGAAAAAACTTACCATATCGTGGGACAATTCCATTTTTCTTCATATTGTGCCCTGAAGGCTAGTAAGTACGTTTCTGTATGTTGGCCGCGTTAAAATTTCTTGTGGGCTCCTGCCGACACGTTTTTCTTCGAATGTTGTATTAAACTCTATTACAGTTAAAAAATGTTAAATTTCGAATACATTTCTAACACAATGACTTACATTATTTGAAAGCTTGCAAAAAAAAACACATTACACATTTAAACGGTTACCGGGTTTTTCAAGTTCTTCTTGAGTTATGAGCTGTTAAATGCGTGTTTTCAGACTAGTACCCAGGAATTTTGCGAGATTTTGCCTTATTTTTCACATTTGAAACGGCAATAACTCGAAAACCTCTCTCCTCCGCAGAGCCTCCTTAAGTATTTGCAAATAACTTACATGAAGTTTCCTGAAAAAAAGTGAGCGCGCGCGGTGTGATGGGAAGACTGAAATGAAGTTGGTGAGGCTCTGCCAGATAATGCCACGAAGTATGGTTTTTGAACCAAACTAGTTGTTTGACCTTTTTTAAACTTGAAATCGACGGAAATGTGTAATCTTCATAATCTGAGTATCGAAGTTCAATAGAGTCATTTTTATAAAGAAATATTGCAATTAAGAGGATATTTATAATTAGATAGCTCGTATCCATTGATATTCGTTTGCAATTTCTCAATATTTTTCGATGCAAATGGACAGAAGAAGATATTGATATTGAATTCACCCCAGGATACTCAAGTACGCTTGAAAGTGAAAGTCGAAAACATGTTTTAACACCCCGATGATTGATCGAACTTCGCTACAAACGATTATATACGACGCCATATTGATTGCATTAACTCGCAGAGGCTTCCTTTATTTAGCTCTTCTCATCACTCCTCACGCGCTCACTTTTCCCTTACTAGAAACTTCATGTATGCCTCTGCGGAGGAGAGAGACTCGAAAACCCCAACTAACCATTTAAATATTTTATATGTAGTTTTTTGTTAGCTTTCTATGATGCAAGAAATTTGTATTTGAAATGTATCAGAAATTTCACATTTTTTAACTGTAATAGAGTTTAATACAAAATTCGAAGAAAAACGTGTCGGCAGGAGCCCACAAGAACTTTTAACGCGGCCAACATACAGAAACGTATTTACTAGCCTTCAGGGCACAATATGAAGGGAAAATGGTATTGTCCCACGATATGGTACGTTTTCCATAATTTTGGCCCTCTATCTGCCTGACTATATGTGTAGATTGGGATATTTGTTACGCGGGCGCAGTGGTGGCGCCAGAAATTTCTGGACGGAGGGGCAATATGTTCCCCGACGAGGGGCTATGCAATTTTTTTCATGGTTAAGCGTGTTAATGTATCAAAATTCATGAATATGTATACTAACATATTTATATACATATAATATACAATTGAGCCAAATTGATGCACTCTAAATTTCGCAGTGTTCAGTGAACACCTAAAACGTGTAAAGTTACACCAAGTTGGTGTAAATTGAAAATTGAAAATTTACACTTGGGAAGTGTAAATTAACAATACACGTGCGTATCTTTACACCAAGGTTAAGTTACGCCAACACCGTCTCGGTGTAAACGTAAACATCTTGTTATTTAACACAAAACTCGTACGAATCAATATACACAGTTTATATAGCAGGAAGTTCAGGCACTCGTGTCCCTCGCGAAAACATAACATTTTAGGAAGTGTAGTTATCCATGACCATAAGTAACTTGCGCTGAAAAAAATCCAAATTCAAAGTGAAATTCTGCAGTTAGGAAATCTGACCTTGAACATATTTACCACGCTATCCATTCCAAATTTTTCTCCTCGCTCGCGGTGAATTCCCAACATGGTAATTCTGACCTGACGCTCCTGTTTCATTACTGAATAGAGTTCATTCTTTATCAGCTACGTTGCTCTAAAATTTATTTCACATTCAGCTGATGAAACAGGCAAAGTACTGGCATTCAGAACAATGCAATCTACCTCAGAGATTGCTTCCTTTAACGTCTCTAGCTAAGATAGCATCCGAAGAAGTCCCTTTAGGTGATCTTCTTTGTCTTTTCGTTTAAGCAAGTGACGAAAGGTTGCAATTTTGCAGCGTAGGCAATCGGTATTGACATTAAACAACTTTACAAAAGCCACAAGTAAATCTTCATTCACTGGCTGTGCCAGTGTGCCATGAGATCCTCCAATAAGATAAAATTCAGCTGAGACACGTCCAAGTAATCTGCTTTGTCGGTATCCTCTGGGGTAACGTCATTAAATTAAGCATCTTGCATTGTTCTTATTACATAAATATACAATGGTTGCCATTGCTCTTAATACCTGATGATGCAATGACGAGGTAGATTATGGTGATGTGTTTAATTATGCAAAATACTTTTCGGCCACATAGTCTTACCACTGTGAGTACATACAGCCACGGTGCAAGCTAATGGGTGTTGCACATGAAGAACCGCACTAGGTGCGAAAAAATTAAGGGTAAAGTGTCTGCTGCCATAGAAGTTGTAATTAGGTTTGACAGACACCAATTATAAGCTATTAATAAGAGAAGACACTTTGTAATGCAATACATCGCTTGGTGTAACTGTTAAATATTAAGGCATGTATTTAAGTTATTAACGTACAATATGTTTGTTTACGCTGTCATCACTTTACAAGGAAACTACAAATTATACTGTTTTGCCATAAACGCGCCAAATTAGAATCATCAGTGTCTGGTGTAGCTGGCTTGGCAAATGTGTGAAAAAGATGCGGCAATGTATTACCGTATATTTTCGCATTGTTTGGAGCCAGATAGAAATTGTTACGCCTATTACTGCTTGCCCGGTTCAAGGAAATCAAATAGGAATAATGGTAATAAATATATATTGCAATGTTTCCCGCACGAATTCAAGCGGGTAAATATAAAAGACGGAAAGACCTAAGCTTCAGGATTACAATGTTAATCCGGTGCCATTCCGTTGGTCTAATGCTGGACGGAAAATCGCCGAAGCTTACGTTGTCTCGTCATTCGGTATCTTAACATTCGCGATGAGAAAGCGCACACTTGACGGTGCGTGGCTACAGTCCAACGTATTCCGTCATATACTGTACGTCAAATGGTCAACTCCTTCCCGCTTGAAGAAATTGGCGCCAACACGACACCAAGCGTTATTCTGAAGAACAACGAAATGGACGAAACGGCGCTAATGATTGAGCACATAATGCTCTTAGAGAACAGATTGAAAGACGAACCAAAAACGTATACAAACTTTTGAAACGGCTTTTCGCTTATACGAACGCAAATGATCTTCGCTTTACTGGGAGGGTTCAGAGTGATGTATATTGGTATGATCAAACAATTTTCATAGTTCTGGAAAACGTACAGTAAGTAACTAACTACAGTAACTCATGCCGAAAGGAGTCTAGAAAAGGAGTTATGAAGGGTATAGGTTAATGTCAGTCTCTGCAACTCGATCTCGATGTTTTGCAAAGTACACGGCTCAAAATAATGGCCGAAAGCGCTCTAATCGACTTATATGATACTGTATTAAATAATGTCTTTTTAAATTGGGCTTGCTATAACATGATGTTGCAATAAATAATATGCTTCTTTTTCTGTAAACAATCTGCTGCATATTAACGAGAACTTATTTGTTCCAAATACTTTTAATTTAATCGATATACTCTTGTCTCAGAAAGATGTGTCATCTTGTGCTGACAGATTTTGAAGATGTTTCATCTTACCTTAATCAGTTGAAGCTTAAAATTATTTGAATAAATAGGCGTATGGAACTATGGTTTATAAATTGAAATGGAATTTGAATTGCCAAAAGATGTTGCGATAAATACAATATGCTTGCTTTGCTATGCACAATCTACTGCATGCATGACCTTACGTGATTGCAAATATATTTATTTGCATATTCGAAATACTTTTAAGCTGATATACTCTTGTGTCAGAAAGATGCGTCATCTTATGCTGACAGATTTTGAAGGTGTTTCATCTTACCATAATTAGTTGAAGATTAAAATTATTTGGATAAATAGGCATATGGAACTAAAATTTCTAAATTTCAATGGAATTTGAGTCGCTAACATGATGTTGCGATAAATACAATATGACATTGCTTTGCTATAATGCACAATCTACTGCATGATCTTTGCATGGTGGCAAATTTATTTGTTCCAAATCCTTTTAAGCTGATATACTCTTGTGTCAGAAAGATGCATCATATTATTCTGACAGATTTTGAAGATGCTTCATCTTACCTTAATCGGTTAAAACTTAAAATTATTTGAATAAATAGGCATATGGAAATAAGATTTCTAAATTCAAATGGAATTTGAGTTGCTAACATGATGTTACGATAAATACAATATAACATTGCTTTGCTATAATGAACAATCTACTTCATGATCTATGCATGATGGCAAATTTATTTGTTCCAAATACTTTCAAGCTGATATACTCTTGTGTCCGAAAGAAGCGTCATCTTATGCCGACAGATTTTGGAGATGTTTCATCTTATCTTAATCAGTTGAAGCTAAAAATTATTTGAATAAATAGGCAGATGGAACTAAGATTTCTAAATTCAAATGGAATTTGAGTTGCTAACATGTTGCGATAATATGCTTGCTTTGCTATGCACAATCTATTGCATGATCTTGAATGATCGCAAACTTATTTCTTCGATATACTTTTAAACGGATATACCCTTGTGTCAAAACATTTTTCATCTTAATCAGATGAAGCTTAACATTATTTGAATAAATGGAACTATCTATGGGCGCTTTTCATTTAATGGTCTGACCGGTCAGACCCGAATTAGTATCTCTGCATCAATGGAAAGATCTGGTCAATGTTTCTCAAATATCTAGCGAAAATGGGTCTCATTCTAATGTAATCTAAATTTTCCGGTCAGATAGGTCTGAAGTCCAAACGTTTTCTGTTCCGTTCAACAATTTGACCGTTCTGACCGGTCTGGCCGTGTTAATGGAAAGCGCCCTATGATTCTTTTCAAGTGTATATATATAGTTTCTGAAATGCTGCTGTCATACAAAATATGCTTGCTTTGCTGGTGCACAATTTACATAGGCATGGACGTTACGATGAGGCCGTGGCTAATGGTTTCTTTGTTTTATGGCATTGATCAAAGAAATACGTCATTGTACAATTTCCCAAATCCCGAAATATCCCAGTTTAATCTAAGTATAAATTTGGAAGGCATATCCGCCATAGCACAACTAAGTGACACCTTGAAGTATCTTGCACGACAACAAGATTTTCCATGCCATACTGATAGACTTTGGTAAGGCATGTTCATTTGCAAATGCTAAACGAACGGAATTATCCGAAGAGTTAAAGGCTGAATTCGTGAAAAGCATGCGCGTATTGCACATGAAATAATAGAAGGCAAGTCAAAACAATCACCAGCAAGGGATGTTTACGCTTTAGGGAGAGTTGTTTTAAATTCAAGGTTGGGGAGATTTGTAAGTGTGAATAGATTATCGTGCTAAGCAAATCATGTCTCAGCGATATATTTAAGAGATGTACGCTTAAACATTTATCATAGTCATAGAAGAATGGTCATCATCACAGAAGTTGGCCATCAACACAGAACGCACAACGTTTTCTGATATATAGGCACATGGTAAACACTTGATACACACTGTAAATTTCAGGGAGTAAAAATTGCCCCAAAATATGGGGTAACATGGTTGTCCAATGAACGCCCTGATTTTTTGGGGCGATTTTTAACGCGACGCTAACACTGAGGAAGCTGGCGACGCCAACACATTAAATAACAATGATTTGCCCCATGAAGACGCCAGTCATCAATTCATTCGATGGCCACAAATTTATGTGCTTGATATATGAAATTAATCGGTTAAATTTCAATCGTATACTCACGAAGAGACTCTGCGGGTCTCTGCCACTCCATGCGTCGCCGCCATCTTGAAAAATTGAAGGGTAACTAAGGGGTAAGTTTTACCCCGTAAAAATTTACCCCCGAATATACACCTCGTAACATTACCCGCAAAACCAGTGTAATTTTTACCCCTCTTTCAATTACCCCTCAATTACCCCTCCGTATTCAACGATTTGGCTACTAACTACCCTGCATTATGGAGTAATTTCTACCCTAAAATCAGTTACTCCTTTCAAGAGAGTAATTTTTGACCTTCAAAGGGGTAATTTTTACTCCCTGAAATTTACAGTGCATTTAGGGACTTAAAGAACAGCTCGTGTAGAAGTCTATAGAACAGTATAATTCATAGATCTTTGTTATAATATGTCATTCTGGGTACCATGCTGCTAAGTGGAGGCCATCAGAAGGCGACAAAGCGCAACATTTACACGTGTTATTGCTTCCCGCATTAAATGTCATACAATAAATCAAAAGTTGTTATCACTCAAAAGATCCAAAATATCTTCAATCTGTAGCTTTAATCAATAACAATATTAATAACATGTTTCGTCAGAGCTCCTACTGAGATCAGCAATATCATGTAGCGAAAAATCTTAGTAAATTTATGCACTTCACCTGGATTAGTGACAGTTACGATAGTCCAGTTAAAATCACTATAAGTACATGATCCTGATCAAAGTAATCGCAATAATATTTTTTTTCAGTGGTAAAGTGTGCGAAAAGTTGTTCTGATTAACATATTAAAAATCCAAAAAAATCCCTTCGGTGGAACATGGTGAAAATAAAGTTTTTCCTACTTCTACCTATAGAAAACCATTGCGGACAAAATGTTGAAATTTTGAAATAATTTTTTGCAAATATAACATGCATTGTTGGAAAGCTTAGATTATACAAGTTATACAAGATTTAAAATGCCATAAATTTGTATTTTGTGCAAATTTTGCGCTATTTTTCCAACTTTTAGCTAGAATAACGACAAACTGACCAGTAAATTGAATAGAACGGTTTAATTGACCTTTACTATAGCTTTGTTTAAGCTTTCCAATAACGTAGGTTACATTTGCCTAAAAATGATTTCAAAATTTGAACATTCTGTCCACAATGGTTTTCTATAGGTAGAAGTAAGAAAAACTTGATTTTCACAATGTTCCACTGAAGGAATTTTTTTTTATTTTTAGTATGTTAATCGGGACACCTTCCCTCACATTTTACAACTGAGAAAAATTCTATTGCAATTTCTTTGACCTCTGGTCACAGATTGACTGGACTATGAGCTATTGCTTTCCGGCGATTCGTGTTTTTAAAACACAAAGTTTGCATAATTAAGGCAGTGCGGTCGATCGTCATGGGCCGTTACTCTTTGCAGCGTAATATATAGTTTGTTGCACGAAAGTACAATTCCCATATGCTTTGGCAGCCTTCTATTGGCATAAAAATTAGTCGCATTTGCAAACGTCTCACCGTAGAAGTCGTACTCATAAGACATGTTTCTTCCTCATGAGTCAGTGTAAAATAATATAAAGCAAAGGTGATTAAGGCATATTTATTCGGATGCATCTCTATAGTTTATGACCATGACTACTACAGTCAACGACTATACTAGAAAATACATCCATGCAGAAACACTCGCTTTGCTGTCAAAACCATTGTATTTTCCGAACATGAAGTATCCAAAGTAGTTGTCATGGTAACACGATAATTTTTTAAGAATATTCTTACAAATGAAAAATCACCTAAAAATATCACTTTTAATTACAAAATAATGCAGAATACCTCGTTGTGCCGAGACCACAGTTGGGTAGATTTTATTTATTGCCTAAAATTCACAAGCGGCTTGAAAATGTGCCAGGCAGACCGGTTATATCCAACTGTGGTACGGCTACAGAACGAGTGTCGGAGTTTCTGGATTTTCATATTCAACCATTGGTGGAAGGTGTGCCGTCTGTAATAAAGGATAGTACACATTTTTTGCAACGTTTGGAAGACTTAGGTCATATCCCATCGACTGCAATTTTGTGCACTATGGATGTAGTGGGATTATATCCTCATATACCACACAGCGAAGGTCTTGAGGCTCTCAGATTAGCAATGAATAAGGCAGAAAAGGACTTGCCGGTCGATGATTTAATCTCACTTGCCAAATTGGTTTTGGAAAATAATTTTTTTGAATTTGATGAAAATATGTTTCGACAAAAATTGGGAACGGCTATTGGGACTAAATTTGCGTCAGGTTTCGCTAATTTATTTATGGGGTATTTCGAGGAACGTTTTTTAGATTCTTGCGAGCTTAAACCTTGGGTTTGGTGGCGTTTTTTGGACGATGTTTTCATGATATGGCTTCACGGGGAGGAGGAATTAAACAATTTCCTCAGTAAGTTGAATTCATTTCATGAGAATATTGAGTTTACCTGGGAAATTAGTACACAGGAAATTGCTTTTCTTGATGTGTGGATTAATAAAGTTAATGGTGCGTTCCATACTGATGTGTATTCTAAGCCTACTGATGCACATCAGTATTTGAATTTTAAATCTTGTCACCCACCACATGTCAAGAGAGCGATTCCCTATAGTCAAGGTTTGCGCTTAAAGCGAATTTGTAACTCGGAAAATGCTTTTGAGGAAAAACTAAGCGAGCTAAAAGGTTTTTTGGTCAAGAGGGGCTATAATTCGGATTTTGTTGATGACCAATTTGGAAGAGTGAGAAAAGTCGACAGGAATAATTTGTTAATGCGGAAAGAAGGTGTTAAGAATAGTAATAGGAATTGTTTTGTGATAGATTATCATCCAGCATTGAGGGTCCTTTACAATATCTTTAGGGAATTACAAGTAATTGTAAGTTGGTCTGAAAGGTTTTTAAGAGGCTGTCTCCGTAAAAACCTCCAGGTCAATATGGGGCTCAAAAATAGATTTCTCTCATACTCTAGTATTTTGAAGATCTATCCTTGGGAACAACTAAAATCGATGTCATTTTACTCAAATTTCCTTTAAATTATTTTTGGGAGCGATTGATGTTCGATCGACTGGTAACCAACTTGATACTCCGAATGAAGGCCAAATATCGACATATTTTCAGCGCTATTTTTTAAATCAAATTCATACCTAAATTTCAAAATTTTTGCTCAAAAATATAGACTTATCCTTCTATTTTCGCGGGTGATACGACTTAGATCATTTTTTTTGGTATAAAATAGAAAACAGCGCAGTTATTGACCCTCCTGAATGGATAAAGGATATTGTCTCAAAATATGTCAACTTCGAAAGCTTATTTCAAAATCGTGGCACTTGATTGGCACATGACTTCAACTTTTCTATAAACTACTAACATTAGTCAACACAAATCGCCAATAATATATTGCTGATCTACCATTTGACAAAAATGACAAGCGCGCAAACTTTGTAAAATTTGAAAATGTGTCGAAATCGAGCATACTTTATCGGTAAACATAATTATTGATATTAACAGATAAAATCACCTTACACTACACTGAATGAAGCTTGATTATGTAAATATATGTCTTTCATCATTATTCTTTGGTTTTGCGGTTGAATCAAATTGTTTGAGTACAGTTTGGCTTCACGGATAGAGTCATTCAATGGCAGTGTGTCCAGTGTCTTCTGCGCGCCTCAATGCCACGAGTCCTGATTGTGACATACTATACAATCTTCGCTCTGTTCGCTTTGTTTACCTCTTTAACAAATACCTTTACCTGTTTAACAAATAACAATGTTCAATGAAATTGGAAAACTCAGAATTAGTCATACTACAGACAGAATATTCATCGTTTTTAAACTGTTTTATAAAAGTTTCGTTGGAATGTACGAATTAAATCTCGGGGAAAACCCCGGGCCCTGGCCAAAAGAAATCAGAAATGTTTTCTCGCTGTGATGCCAAATGTCAATATTTCGTTAGTTTCGCTCAGTATAGTTTTCTAGCAACTGAATTGTCTCTAGGTTTAGAAACAATTATCAATGAAACTAGAATTCAAGTAAATCACGGTTCTGTATAAAAAATCAACTTTTTCAGGCCGACCCGGGTCACTTTGCTCAAGGTTATGCTTTAAGAATTTATATTATTTCTTATTGTATAAAAATATGCGAATATTTTGAAAAAAAACAAAACAATTCAGCGCAAACAGCTGTAACCCATTTGAACGCTCAGTTATTTAATCAATGCTATTCCTTTTTCAGTAACAATTAGAAAGGTTCTGAAAATTAAAATTAATGGACCTTTCCCCTTATAACTAAAATTTCGATCTAGACAAACATTTCATCACAGCTTGAAAGAGCATCACAAAATTAGTAATATTCCAAAGTTTTGTTGCAAAATCTTGTAAAATGCGGATAATATAGCCTTGCGAAGTTTGCCGTTTTTCAGTCATTTTGTATTGCAAACGGGAAATTGACATACGATTCGGGTCTTGGGGCTGCATTTCCCGTTTGTAATGCAAAATGACTGAAAATTGCAAACTTCGCAAGGCTCTATTTTCCTCATTTTACAACATTTCGCAACGAAACTTTGGAATATTACTAATTTTGTGATGCTCTTTCAAGCTGTGATGAAATATTTGTCTAGACTTGCCTAGATCAAAATTTTGGTTATAAGGGGAAAGGTCTATTTATATTCTTCTTTCTGACAAGCTTTAAAGGGTGACAGATTTGCAAGTGATAACTAATGTCATTCTTACACGCCAGCAACTTCGAAGAACAGTCTACTGTGTCTCGGAATTTTCCACACTCAGAAGTACAAAAGGAACATTTCTACATTATTGCTTACCGTCAGGGCCGCCCAGAGGAGGGGGGCATAGGGGGCAAATTGCCCCGGGCCCCGAGTTGCTGGGGGGCCCTGAAAAATTTTTGTAGGGCCCCAGCCTTTTTTGTGTGTTAAATATTTCCGAGCAAAGGACAAGATATCTGTTTTCTTGGGCTAAGTACCGAATTTTGGCATAAAAAAATGAGATCAAGTCCCTGGAAAGCAATTGCAACGTACTCGTCCGGCAAAATTTTGTTCTCCGGAAAAAATTTTTTACCCCTAAAATGGTACACAGACCGAAAATTTTTTCGCGACGGGGGGGGGGAGGTTGTTATCCGGAAAAAAATTTTTCCGGGAAAATTTTTCTTGATAGGGGCCCCTAAACAAAATTTGCCCCGGGCCCCCGCCAACCTCTGGGCGGCCCTGCTTACCGTCATTCTCATCTGTCAACATAAAATCTACTGTCTGTCGAAATCGTTTAGGTTTACCTAACGTTGCGTGATCACAAATTGCGGCTGTAGTAGAAGTAGAACACCATTATTGTAAACACAAAAACCTCGTGCAATACTGTCTAAGACTACTATTTCATTCAATACAAAGAAAGGGAAATGAGAGAGCAACGAAACATTTCATCGTCATTTGATTGACATGTTTACGCTCAGCGAGTACATTTCTTTCGGTTAGGAGTTTTCCCCGAGATTAATTCGTACATTCTATAAAACGAAACTTTATATAACAGTTTAAGGTAAACAAACCAATGAAAATTATGTCTGTAGTATGACTAATTCTGAATTTTCTAATTTCTTTGAGACATTTTATTTACAGGAGGTAAACAAAGCGAACAGAGCGAAGTTCGTATGTCACAATCAGGACTCATGGCATTGAGGCGCGCAGAATTCGAACACACTGGACACACTGGCATTGAATCACTACCCTTGAAGCCAAACTGTACAGTCAAACAATTTCATTCGAGTGCAAAACCAAAGAATAATGATGAAAGACATATATTTACATAATCAAGCTTCATTCAGTGTAGTGTAAGGTGGTTTATTTGTTAATATCAAGAATTATGTTTACCGATAAAGTATGCTCGGTTTCGACAAATTTTCAAATTTTACAAAGTTTGCGCGCTTGTCATTTTTGTCAAATGGTAGATCAGAAAGATATTATTGGCGATTTGTGTTGACTAATGTTAGTAGTTTATAGAAAAGTTAAAGTTATGTGCCAATCAAGTGCCACGATTTTGAAATGCTTATTTCAAAATCGTTGACATATTTTGAGACGATATCCTTTATCCGTTCAGGAGGGTCAATAACTGCGCTGTTTTCTATTTTATACCAAAGAATAATGATCAAAGTAATATCACACGCGAAAATAGAAGGATAAGTCTATATTTCTGAGCAAAAATTTTGAAATTTAGGTATGAATTTGATTTAAAAAATAGCGCTGAAAATATGTCGATATTTGGCCTTCATTCGGAGTATCAAGTTGGTTACCAGTCGATCGAACATCAATCGCCCCCAAAAATAATTTAAAGGAAATTTGAGTAAAATGACATCGATTTTAGTTGTTCCCAAGGCTAGATCTTCAAAATACTAGAGTATGAGAGAAATCTATTTTTGAGCCCCATACTGACCTGGAGGTTTTTACGGAGACAGCCTCTTAAATCGCCTAATTTCTGGTCAAATTTCTGGTCAAATGGTCACATTTCTCTTAAAACGCCTAAAATCGCTTTAAATCGCCTTTCTGGCTGGGCGGTCGCCTCCTGGCTTTATTGGGCAAACAAAGCCAGCCGGGCAATATTTGCTTCACAGTCGGGCAATATTGGTTTATTATAGAAATTAATGGGACAAATTCTGTCAATTTTGTGGGAAATTCTGTCAATTATGTGGGAAATATGCTATCTAATAGGATTTTTTTGTAATCACTTCTCCCCCCCCCCCCAATCACTTCTTTCCAACCCCCTAATATTTTCCTTCCCGTACTCCCATGCTTAAAATCGCATTAACTCGGCAACACGCATTCTGTTTGATACATTCAGTCAATAATGTACTCAAGTTTATCAATTGCTGCTATTTTGCTGGCAAATCATGTATAATCCAGGTGTTTTGCAATCAAAAGTAATGCAACATGGATAAATCAAATAAGTGGATTAGGCTGACAATATTTAGTCACTCAATAGGCTCCAGTCGTTAATAAAAACAGAGCCTTTTTCTGCTTTATGCAGACTTTACAATAATTAGGCAATTCTGGGATATGAAAGACCCATAGATTCCATTACACTACCAGCAACAAAATTGAGTTACTGGTTAATTTCATTATTGGTGTAAAATGTGTAGGCTGGGCTACAATTTATATGGACTATGGTGGCTGGGCTACAAATTAATCTATAATATACAAGGCTTCTCAATGCTTAATTGCTGTTAGAACAACAGTAGGAGACTATGATAATGAGAGTCAATGAGTACGAGTATATAATAAGGTCATCCTGCAATTTGTGCACTGTTGCATGTAGATCGAGCACTGCATTGTATACAATGGTTGTACTTCGACATGTGCATGGTTATACTCTAGCTCCTAGTTATAATTATATTGACTATCATACGAAAAACATACGTGAGGTTTAATATGAGCGAGATTTGCAAGTTTTGCAACTCTCATCTATTAAATTTTCCAGACCTGTATATAAAATAAACAGTAAAACAATGATTACATCGTACATACCACTGATACAATCTTTGTTGTTGCTTGTTTGCAGAACACTTGACAAATTATCAGGTAAAAGACTTAAAATCACGATGTAGTGCGCGGTGTGCCATTTGTTTAATATCATTTTCTTTAGTATTTTTTTAAAATAATTTAGAATTCCGACCATTTATATGCGATGTACTTCATGTAAATTTAACTAACTTTACGGCATTACGCCGACAGTTTCCGAATGCGTGACAATACTGTTTCAAAATCAAACTGTTTCTGGATATAGATATCAAATTGCATAATTTTATAAAACATGTTTGTTGAAACAGTTTAAATAAAATGCAAGCTAAATACAGACGTGTTGACAAGATACAAAACAAGACAATTTCACTTACAAGGGTGACAAGGTAATTTATAGGAATATAGCTTATTGTAACTGTATAAATATATTGTGCGTTTCTACTCCCTGTGGGCTGTAGTTTTTTTGGAAATCAAATATCTATTGTATTTTGCAATTAATAATATTAAAGTTTAGCCTAAGACATGTGTAGTTTAGTTATAGGTTGGTATTTTGCAATTATGTACCGTACATGCCCCTTAAGTATAGAGTATATTTATTAACTGTTTACAATATTTGTGTATATAATGTAGCCATGAATGCACATGACCCCACAAGATGAACTCCAATGGCTTCTAAATAAGACAATGGATGAAAAGTTTACGAATATTGAGCTTTATATATGATTCGGGTTAAATACAATAATTATTAACCTAGCTTTATATAAAATGTACATACATGTTCTAATAATTGTATTTTGCTTCATACAATGCATATGTGTCAATGTGTGTGAAAACATTATTCAGCTCACTCCCCTTTGGGGCTTTTCAGTCACCGCTTACATCAAGTATTAGGGTTACTTATGTTAGTCTAGCCTATATATCTTTATAACAATGAGAATATGATATCACTTTTCTAACTGTGTTTATTCTAACCCACCCTGCCATATTTTGCCTTGTGGGTGGTAACCGGAGCAAAATATAAAATTCAATTACCTTGAAAACACAGGTCTAAATTGCAATCCCTAAAATTTAGAATTTTCTCTTAAATCGCCTAAATCGCATTAAATCGCAGTGCTTGAAAGTCCCAGTTTTTCCTTAAATCGCCTAAAATCGCCCAAAATCGCATTATATCGCAGCGATTTAAGGCGATTTACCGCCCCAGAGTAGGCCTTATTAATGCAGAGCCATCCAGTCAGGTCTGTATACATATGACAAGGTAAGTTTGTCAAGGTTTGTATACATATAACCACACTTTAATAAAAACTGTAGTTTAACTTTTATATATATAATGTAGTACTATTACTTACTATAATTGTTCTTCTTGTTACATATTTGCTAACGTGAGTCAAACATGTCAGCACATACATTCCGGTTTTTTGCGAGATTTTGCCGAGTATGGTCTGTGCGGGAAGGCATTGACTTGATGCCTTTCCTGAAAGTTGTTTATCAGATAACTTTCAATTTTCAGACTATTTCGTTCTAAGGTCAAGATTAAATCGCAGCACTAAAAAATAGTTTGTTTTTTTGCGAGATTTTGCAAACTATTTTACCATACATTGCTGAAAACAATCTTAAATACCTCAGAACATGTTATATAAAACGCGTTCCAAACTATTTTCAATAATTCCAAACTATTTTTTTTTCTGCCAAAATTAAAAAAAATAACAAAAAGTGCGAAGATTTCATTTTAGCAAATCGAAATACTATTTTTTTGCAGACACTCTGCAAAAAAACAGCATTTTTATCTAAACGAGACACCATTCTGAAATCATTAACGATAAAGTGCATATTTGCAGTATTCATACTTACATGACTGACACTGGTTTCAGATTGTCATATATAAATATCAACCAGAGATAAATTAGAACGGTTTGAGTTTGTCAAAATCATATCAAATACCAACCAGAAATAAATTAGGTGTCTGAATTTCAGACACCGAAAACGGTTTGAGTTTGTCAAAATCATATATAAATACCAACCAGAGATAAATTAGGTGTCTGAAGCCCCGTTTACACGACAGTCATTTTGGGCACGGCACGCTTAAATTTTGGCACGCGGACCCATTTTTTTGGGCACGGCACTCTTAATTTTTGTCGTGTAAACGCAAAATTAAGGGTCCGCGGGCCCAAAATTTTAAGCGGGCCGAGACCTCCTCAGGAGGTAGTCTCGGCCCGCTTAAAAACGGGTCCGCGGACCGAAAACTTGTTACGCACGCGTTTTGTTTCTCGCATTGCAAAAATATTGTGTCTGTACAAGCAAAATATCGAGGGAAAATGTGCATGGTCAGACGAAGCCATATACAAGATGACAAGAGCTCCAATATATATTATGGTCATGCATAAAGAAGCTATATTCAACTGGTATTCTTGCTACACTAAAGTCAAAGCTCAGAGCAAAGCGAAGAGAAAGAGAACTGTATTTAAGCAATGCTGATATATGTGATGTTGAAGATTATTATTAACAATCATTTGCCAAGGGCGAAGTGCTATCGGTCAACATTCACCATAATCATGCAATGTGCCAATGAGCCTGCAGCCGAATCATTTCACTGTTAATTTGAAGGTGTTAAAATAACACCAAAAATGGTGTCAAATAAAAAGGTACAAAATAACACCTTTTTGGGTGCTATTTTAACACCACTTTGTAGGGTGTCAAATTAGCACCTGCAAAGGTGTTAAAATAACTCCATTTTTAGTGTCATAATAGCACCCTTTTCGGTGTTGTTTTAGCACTCTAACCTTAGTGTTAAAATAACATTCAATTTTAGTGTTATTTTAGCATTACCGAATATTAAAAATGTATATCCCTTCTATCCAACACACAAAACAATTAATAAAATAATCTGTTGAAAAATTTATTTACATTATACTTTACAGCATTACTTATCTATGTCATATATGAAGTTTATAGTAAATTCAGAGTTATTGCACCTAAGGTTTACACTATATAGAAACGTTCACAGAAATAGACCATGATTGTGACGCCATAACTCTCCTTGTACTACACTCTAGTCATTAAAGATAAGGACAATACCGTAAACTTCCAACTATAAGCCCTGGGCTTACATTCTTTCGTAAGCGATTTTTGATGGGCGTATACATGGACAATCTTTTGTGTTAGTTTAATAGCAATAAACAAGTATAGTAATAGTGATAAACAAGTGTTAAACAAGCATAGTAATAATAATGATAAATAGTTGTAATAGTGATAAACAAGTGGGCTTATTTATATTTGGGTGGGCTTATATTCAGGGGGGGGCTTATATTTGGAATGAGGTGAGCGTTAGTACATGTGGTGGGCTTATACGTGGGGGGGAGGACTTATACATGGGGGGCTTATATTTGGAGATTTGCGGTATATCCTGCATGTACAATACATGCATTACATTAATGATCAATATAATATCATCATTATCATAAATTGTGCATTATCATAAACTGCAGGTTGTTGGCTATATTGCACAATTTGAATTTTTCACAAACATTCCCTCTGCAATCAATGAAATAAAACTTATCTCTTCCAGAGGTCCAGTACCAATAGACAAGGGGTTGAGATCCTGATAAAAGGGTTTGAGCATCCTCTACACAAAAAGATTTAAACATAGAATAAATTTCTGTACAGTATACATACACATATATAGATTAAGTTCTTTCAATTAAGTATCTTAATCTATGTTAACTGTTTAATCCATGTCCATGATATAAACACACAGATACTAAACAATTGTTTCTTCAAAACCTGTAATCACTGTAATCAATCATACAGCAAAGTAGACTATTCACTAGCTACAGTTGCAAACAGTAGATTGTTTAACTACCTGAAAAAATAAGAATTTCTTTGAATGATTTTCTTATTTTTTAATCAGTAAATACTAATTAAACAACCTACTTTTGAAAATACTTCTCACAATTACATACTT
>CACRXK020004678.1:0-30728 GCA_902702795.2 Paramuricea clavata | reverse complement strand
TAGCTGCACGAGTCTGCATAAACAAAATCATTTGAGATGCTAATCAGTTTCCCTTCTTATAAAACAGGACAAATTTAGGTATTAAGAAACTGTAAAATTCAGCCATTATGCGCTCTTTATTCTTACTTTTTCCTTCATCTGTATAATTTACAGTAATATGGCTGATGTATAAATAGAGTATCAACATAAAGACCAAATAGAAACTAGGCTTATTAAAGTAGTGCATTGCCATAATTTGCAACATTGTTGTCAATTATAATTTGTAATAAAAGGTTTCTCTTCTAGTTACAACATCGCCTGAATAAGCTTGGTGTTTGCCTGTCCCATAGCAGACGCACTACTTTACTCACGTTACTGGGTGGTCATTTCCTTGACAAGACAGTGGAGAAGCTTATAAGAGTGGGAAGACTTTTCGTGGTACGGGAGATAACTGGGACAAAAGAATTTTGAAGGTAATACGCAAGTGCATAGCCATAGGTATTTCTTAATAACTACCTGAACGAACAACGCTATAACGTGTCTACAAGATTAAATACATATTAGTTTTTAAATTTAATGTTTTTAAAACCATTTTAATATGTATAAGCCTCGCGACAGTAAAATTAACGTTCGTTTATATTGCAAACTTTAATTTGGAATGGTTACTACAAGTTTCGCTATTAAGCGTGACATCAATATTTAATAACAATGGACCATTTGCATTATAGACTAAATTTTGGTCTAGACGAAAATTTTATTACAGCTTGAAAGAGCATCACAAAATTAGTAATATTCCAAAGCCTATATTTCATATAATATAGCCTTGCGAAGTTTGCCGTTTTTCAGTCATTTGGTATTACGCACGGGAAATTGACAGCCCAATCGGGTGTTGGGGCATCAATTTCCCGTTTGTAATCTAAAAGGACTGAAAATTGCAAATTTAGCAAGGCTATATTATCCGCATTTTACAACATTTCGCAACGAAACTTTGGGATATTACTAATTTTGTGATGCTCTTTCAAGATGTGATGAAACTTTTGTCTAGATCAAAATTTAGTCTATAAATATAACGCAGATGGCCATTGATTTAAAATATTTAATATTAAAACATTTTTATTATATTATCAAAGGGTCAGATGAGAAAAGAGGTTCACAATGAAGACCTACATCTTTTCGCAAGTTTGTTCGTTTGTATCCTCCTTGCGATCAAACAACGACTCCGAATTGTATAAATGTGAAGAATCTTCGCATGTATTTGGTAAAATTTCTGCTGGAATTCCAATCAAACTCAGAGCACTGATTTGATCTTCGATTATACTTGATAACGGACAGACAACAAGAACGATATTCTGGGACGACTTTTTAACTGGCAAAAGGTCTGGCAAAAGCTGAAACAACAGCGACTTTCCAAAGCCAGTTGGAAGAATCGACAACACATCGAAGCCTTGAAGCAAATATTCAAAGCATTGAACTTGCTTTGGTTTCAAACAAAAACTGGGAAAATTATTCATAGCAAATGCTACATGTAACCGCTTAAACGTATCAGAAAATTTCCACATTTTGACAACATTCCGTGTGTGAAATACTGTTATTCGTGTTCACCGCTCCTTGGCCATCAGAATTAAATATTGCATATAATTTGAATATATTATATGGGTCTTAATTTATTACACCCCAAAATTTGGGGTGTAAATTTTAGCCGATGCCAGGGCCTTCTCCAGCTCAAAGGCCCTGGGGACGAGGTTGGGATTTCGGAACAAAAATATACATTTCGGATCGGATTGATAAAGTTGTTTCGTAGTCGGATCGGACTTCGATATTCGACATAAAGTGAATTAATTATCCACGCATTATCGCAAGAATTAATTATCCATGCATTTATCAAAGCATTATCACGGTTGTCGCTGCATTATTCGTTTGATACTTCAATTGGACGTCACTTTGTCAGCTTCTTGACATGTATTTCTTACTTTTATTTTATTTGGTTAAATATTTCAACTTGAATGAGAAATTTATTTTATTAAAGGATTCTTCGGATCGAATCGGAATTCTTTATCATAACTCGGATCGGATTCGGATTAGACAATTTCGGATCGGATTTTAAACATTAGCCAATTGTCGGATTATAAACGTCCAATCCGATCCGATGCACACCTCTACTGTATACTGTACGTTTAAAACTCGTAGCTACGATTGCCTGAATATCAGCTGAGACCTTTACAGTACATGTACATAGCTTGTTTGATTAAAAATATATACCAATCAAAGCAAAAAACGGATTCAGCATTGTAATGAAAAGACATAGCTCATACTTATCTTTTGGCCTGGTTCCAGGCATCACAAATATCCAATGATGGATACAATAAAGATCTTAGTTTAAAGATAAAGAGCAGAGCCCAGCAAATAACTTTAAATCCAAACATAATAAAGGTAAAAAATTATTAGCTAACGTTTCGTTGTTTACAATACAACATCTTCAGAGCAATCTAAATGAATTTACAGGGTATGGTATATATATTTACAAAATAATGGTTTAATATTACAAAAACGGTTACATAGTTTGAAAGAACAAATGAATAGAAAGAAAGGAAAACAACTTATCAGTGACTAGTTAATAAGTAAAGATTAATGTATGGTTAGTATAGTTAAGGTTAATATTACATAACTAAAATAACTCAAGAGGGGTAGATCTAATATTAGCATTAAGGACAGGGTTAAGTTGAGATATTAATAGGCTTTCACGGATAAGAAGATCCCACTCAGAAGTGCCTGATGATAGGATTTTGAAATCAGAAGCGGAGACTGGGTGTTTGTGCATGTGTTTGTGAGCGAGTATACCAGACATGGTTGAGATAGAGCGTTCTTTTCCAGTCAAAGGCGAGACTCCCATATGCTCTGAGATACGTGTGTGAATGTGTCGGCGTGTTTGGCCAACATACAATGCGCTACAGCATTGACACGTGAACTGATACACAACATGTGATCTCAGGGCAATGGGAATCCTGTCTTTAAATGGAAAGAAACTAGAAAGGCGACAAGAGGGACGGAAAACAACACGTATGGAAATATGTGGATAAGCAGAAGCAAGAACTTTACTAAGTTGTGAACGGATATGTAGACCATGATGTCCAGTGAAAGGAAGGCAAAAGTAAACAATTTTCTTGGAACATGTATGGACCTTGTCCTTGGTGTTGTAAATCCTGTCAAGAAATGTCTTAATGCAACTATCTATAAGTGCTTTAGGATAACCATTGGAAGAAAAGGTTTTCTTAAAATTTTCCATTTCAGACTGGAAAGATATGTAAGAAGAACAAATATTGAAATATCGAGATATAAGAGAGAAAAGGAGACCTTTTTTGTACATCATTGGAATAAAGCTATCAAAGTTTGTGAATAAGCCAGTTGAAGTGCATTTGTGATGGACTGAGGTCGTGAATGAGCCGTTTGAACGCATTACGTTAACATCAAGAAAAGGGAGCGAAGAATTGTTTTCAAGTTCATGTGTGAATTGAATATTTGAATGTTTGGAATTGAGATAAGAGAGGAAGGGAAGCACATGATCACGGGATTGAAAGATCAGAAAACAATCATCAACATAACGACGATAAAACAAAGGTTTAAAGTTAGAAGGGCAGTCAGCTAACCACGATTTTTCATGGAATGATAGAAAGATGTTAGCAAACAGTGGACCAAGTGGTGAACCCATTGCAACACCATCAACCTGCATTAATCTTTACTTATTAACTAGTCACTGATAAGTTGTTTTCCTTTCTTTCTATTCATTTGTTCTTTCAAACTATGTAACCGTTTTTGTAATATTAAACCATTATTTTGTAAATATATATACCATACCCTGTAAATTCATTTAGATTGCTCTGAAGATGTTGTATTGTAAACAACGAAACGTTAGCTAATAAATTTTTTACCTTTATTATGTTTGGATTTAAAGTTATTTGTTGGGCTCTGCTCTTTATCTTTAAACTACAATAAAGATCACTGAACAATTGTTGTTATTATACATTTAGTATATATTCTCGTTCCTGATTGGTCAGAGAGCACCGGATAATTCTCATTATTCGGTACTTATTACGTAATTTCAGTTGCTGACGTGCTCAGCGTCCAATAATAGTTTTTTTGGATCCAAAAAAAAAATTATTGAACGCTGTCGTGCCCAAGCCCCGGCGCGGCCAACAACTCAAACCCAAAAGCGCGCAAAAATAAAATAAACAAAATACTAAAAGAAATGTTCGTTTTCTACTTTATTGCAGTGTTGTTGTAATATACTTGAAACATTAATAAACTTCGTTTAATCGTTTTATATGTTTCTGATGTCTTTAAATGCATAATAACACAATTATTGGATTCGGCTTTCACATGACATCAAGAATTATTCAGCTCAGTCTCATCCAATAATTGTTTATTAGTTTAATGGACAATTCCAGCTTTCAATTTATGCGCAGGGGGGGACGGGAAGTAAGGCATCATTTTACTGATTATGCTGAAAAATTTCAATAAAAACTGCCGAAACAACCGAAATATTTCAATATTTACAAGTATAAGCTATCACTCCGTGTTTACATTGCCATGGTACCATTTCTTCAGCATAATCAGTAATATGATACCATCCCCCCTCCCTGCATAAACTAAAAGCTGGAATTGCCTATTGTTATTATGTTACTGTAATATTATTATTTGGAAATTTTTGCAGTGCCTTGAAAGATAGTCGATTTGCTCCAGTTACTATAGAGGAATTTTGTAAATTATCATGTTCAGTATCGTTGCTAACTAATTTTGAAGAGGGTGATAACTGTTTTGATTGGGAGGTAAGCTAATGATTCGGAATTTGAATCATATGTTGAACTTCTGTGTACTTATGATTTACTCAATGCATACACATATAACAACAGCTAAAATTCCGATCTCCAATGTTTTGAACGAAATGTGACATGTGAAATCGCGTTATAGAATTGATAGATACATAATATATATATTAAACAATACCAAGCATGTTAATGTTGTCGGTAAAATGAAAGTTCTTAATAGCGTATTGTGTCGGTGAATTACTGTTTGAAATAAAATCATTACACGAAGAAGCATAGCATAATCTGCTCAAGTAAAATACTACGTAGATCAGTAGCCGAGGAAAACCTCTTAATTGGAGGACTTCAAGATGTTTTGAGTTTAGAATATTTTTATTAAAAGCTTATAGGGACCTAGCTTGATGTAATCGTGATGGTCATAACATGTCTGAGTGTATTAGTAATACCATGGATAATAAAATAAATGGATAGGTAACTAGCTGACGTGACCTAATGTTTTCAATGGGCTGATGGCGTGGTTGGATGTTGAAACCTAGTTGCAAAGCAAATTCTCAAAAACGGCATGTTTAGCAATAATACAGCTAAACATTTTAGTCAAAGAGCAAATAAATATAACTACGCCATTCTACGATGAAATCTCTAAGTATTCCCAGTCAATTTTAGCAAATATTTCAAGCACTAAACAGTGAAAAATGCATCGCAAATTTCGTTGAAATTGGCGACGCCAATTTCGTACGTAGCTACAAATGTAAAAAAATACAAAACAGAGACAAAAAACATTTACCTTGAATACTTCGTCGTGGCTTAGGCATGTTTTTAAAACAACAAGACGCTCTATGGAGCGTTAACGCGCTGGGGCTATACAAATACGCGCATTACTGTACATGATCACACATGATACATACAGTACACCTCGCAGTGCACAGCTATTTCAATTAAGATTTAAGGTTTTCCCCGAGCTAAGCGGAAAAGTCGAAAACGAGCGCGAAAGGCTTAACACAGTACTAAAATGCGGTAGGCCCTACCCCTACCCCTACAAGTAAAGTTATATTTAATACGCTACGTCCTTCTTCAAGACTGTCAGCCGCCAGTTGGTCCGTACGCTAGGATTAAAAACTGCGCTTTAAAACGTTCAAAATAAAATATTTTTGGGCTCAAAATACTATCACAATGAAGAGAGAAGTGAGACGAATCCACTGGTATACGGCCGAAAAAGAGAAAACCAATGATACCAAAGTTATCAAGGATCAAACGTACGGCATTTTTTTTATAATTAGTTTAATAATTTTGAGCGATTTGTCAACAAAACAATTTCGCTTGATTTTCAAAGGCCACAAATCGCTAGAATACTGCTGTTTAGTAATACATTTGACATCCGTGAGTACAATTTCTTACGCTGAATCGAACGGTGGTATTTTTATCCTTTTTGCGCCATTAGGCATTACAAATACAAGGACAAACGTAGTGCGAGTGATTTGTCAACAATAGTACGTACTGCGAACGATTTGTCAGCAATACAATTTCGCTTGATTTTCAAAGGCCATAAATCGCTAGAAAACTGGTGTTTAGTAATACACTTGACATCCATAAGTACAATTTATTACGCTGAATCGAACGGTGTCGCTTTCTTCTCAAAATATAAAGCAGCGCAGCCAAACGTATAAACTCTGTGGTATAAACTTGCGATTTGCGAAGGTTGCTGTTTCCATGTCGAAATTCCTTGTAAAATTGTTCAATTTTCCCGAATTTTCCTCAAAATACAGGGTTATTTATGGATGATTTGGGTAAAATTGGCAGGAGCCTTATGGATAATTTACTGGGGAGATTAGGCAGCTCATTAATATTCTATTTTGTGGCTATCGACGATCCACTATCCAAGAAAAATGCATGCCGAAACCTATACTCGTCTGGGGCACAGGGTGCTCCAGCGAGTAATTACACCAGTTTATGCTTCAATATTACTCTTTTAACTTTGGCAGTACGCGTGACGTCACAGATTGCAACTAGGTTTAGACTGTGACGTCAGGAAGTTTCCTATCCAGTTATTTTACAATCCATGGTAATACAGAATCTACAGTAAGCCAATATGAATGTTTACATACTGTAATATATTACGTTTCATTTCTTTTCAATCAGATTGGTATTCATGGTATTAGGATAGAATTCTACAATGAAAAAGGCAATAAAAGAACAGCCACGTATCTTCCTGAAGTCGCCAGAGAACAAGGTATGTCTCGCGATTCCAATTTTCAGTTTATTGACACATATTTTTCGGAGTCTATTTATATAAGGATGAAATCCTGCAGTTATTCGTATATGTAAGTAACCATGAACTGCAACTGAACAAATTTGGCTACAACGACTGCAGTATATATGCAAACTGAAACAGCATGCCTGTTGGCGTTGCTATACTGAATTTCCCACATATATACAGCCAAATGCTTGATCATCTTCTTGCAGTGTGTGCTTATATATATTATATATATTATATATATTATACATTATTATAACATTTGTTTGTTTGTTTGTTTGTTTGTTTGTTTGTTAAACTTTATTGAGTACAAATTAATTCAACAATTATTCATCTAACATACAATTAAAGAGCTGTACTCGAACGGACAAGGCACAAACTGGACGTAAAGTCCATTGCATGGTGCCCCTCCTCTTCCTAACATAAACCTTTTAATTAATTCACAGTATACAGTACAGGGTGTCCCAAAAAAAACCAAAACCACTGAAACAAAGCACTGCCAGAATCCGAACGCCCCAGCACCAACTGAACGCAAAGATACGTAAATATGATCGACATGATGCATATAATATGAGTAGTGAAGAAATTAAAATATCTTTGTAAGCTCACGATTATCTGCTCTTTGGAATTTAAAGCAACTTCTTAAACAGTTTCTTTATTCGTAAAATTTACTTTTGTCAAGCTTTTATGCACTTACAGTATAGGTTCAGCAGAGTGCCAAGGCAATTCAATTCCCAAGCAATACGCCATCTCAACAGCTTTGGTCCCCTCTGGGGCACCCTGTATAACATATTTACTTAATAAATAAATATTAATATTATGCATGCACATTAATTTGATTAGTTAAGTTAGGTTATTGTTTGTGACAACCACAATCACGTTTAAGTGACCAAGTGCAAGTCATGTCCGGATCAAATACTGTTTCTAGAATATTCTTATACCTCATCTTGAGGTATAGTTTGAAAGACGATGGCGATGTAAAACTGGAAGGATCAATCGAGACACAAACACTGTTCCATAATTTGACAACACGATTAAAATACGACGAACTGTACGTACAAGTTTTACACAACGGAGTTTCTAAGTATTTGGATCTCAATGCTCTACGTGTCCGTCCATGATTGACAAAGTTAACAAAATTTGAGACATCAATGTCAATATATCCGTTCACAGCCTTATAAAAAAATACTAAGTCTTTGACCTCGCGATCGTACGCAAGAGGGAGCATATCCAGTTGCTGAAGCCTCTCTTTGTAGGATAGTTCACCGGCTTTGACGCGCAAGATCCATCTCGTAGCACGTCTCTGAATCTTCTCAGCCTTTTGTTTCAATAAGGAACTTGCTGGAGACCAAACCTCAGTCGCATAACTTAACTTGGACCTAACCAACGTCAAATAGAGAGTCTTTCGAACACTACTGTCAATAATTGAAATACATGTTCGCTTTAATAGACCGAGTAATTTGTTAGCTTTCGCACAAATGCAGGTAAGATGTGATTCCCATGACAAATTCTCGGTAATGATCACCCCGAGATCTTTTTCTTCGTTTACTCGAAGTAACTTAGTAGAATCCATATGGTACTGAAAATGCAATGGATTGACCTTGCGTGTTATGGACAGAACTTTGCACTTTGACGCATTAAAGTTCATGTTATTTTGATAACTCCAAGAACCAAGTTCTGTTAAAGCGTCTTGTAATTTCTCACAGTCACCGATAGTTGATACGTTCCTGTAGAGTTTGGTGTCATCTGCGTAAAGTCCTGTAGAGATACAGTCTGGCACAACGTCTGGTAAATCGTTTATGAATATTACAAATAGCATAGGACCCAAAATACTTCCTTGCGGAACGCCCGAAGTAACATGTGCCCAGTCGGAGACTGCACCGTCTACAACAACTCGTTGGAATCGTTGATGCAAATAATCTTTGAACCAATCATGCATGCGGTCTACTACACCAAAACGTTTACAGTACATCAGTTTGAACATTTTGGTCAAGATTCTTCCCAATTTCATGGAGGACTGCAAGCAGTTGGGTGGCACACGAGCGGTTGCGTTGAAAACCATGTTGCAGGGTTGTGATGAGATGTTTTACCTGAGCACGCAGACTGTTCCCAACAAGACGTTCTAGAACTTTGTTTATTATGCACAGCAGGGAGATAGGTCTGTAGTTGATGGCTGGTTCAAGGGAGTCCTTTTTGTGCACTGAAGTTATATTGGCCATTTTCCATTCCGACGGTAAACGAGCTGTTTCTAGCGATCGGTTGAAGAGGGAGCAGAGGCTTGGCGCGATTTCATTGCTACAAGTTTTAAGGAAACGAGCAGGGATTTCGTCGGGCCCACTTGCTTTCGTGATGTCCAGAGCATTGAGATAATTTGTAACATCTTCGACTGTCACAGTGAGTTCGGATAACAGTACTTCGGGTGGAGGATAATCTAGTAAATTCCTATTGTCGATATCTTGTTGCGAAGAGGGAGGACGATACACCCTGTGCTTGTTACAGTATAGGGTGTATATCTGAAAAATATACGAGTTGTATCGAAATGTGCACGAACATGCATGTGTTTCCTTGTTAGGTCCATTTTGCCGATGTTCATTATGTTTAATTGTCCCTAATCATTATTTAACCATTCTTGATTGGCTGAAATAAATATTCACACAAAGGTTTACATGCAGTGCGTCTACAGTAAGTGGGGCCACTTAGAGAACACTAACCAATCACATTGCAGAACAAAAATAGAAAAAATCAACAAACGGCGCATTAGCCAATAAGCATGTAGGCCAAAAACAATTTTAACAAATGAACAAATGTCAAACGGTAAAAATTGACTTGAAACGTAAACACTGCAGTTACTGGCTTCCTGAAGCGAACTCCATGCTTTCTTTTGACTGGACGAGCTGTAGTTTGATTAGATTTCTATTTTTGTTCTGCAATGTGATTGGTTAGTGTTCTCTAAGTGGCTCCACTTACTGTAGACGCACTGTAATATAACTATGTGATATGGCATAAGTTTTAATATAATTATGTGGTATTACAATGCAAATTTATATGTGCATGGTTTTATTTGATCACTTCGAAACGTAATGGTACGCTGGCACCGAAATGGCACGGAACCCATAACTGGCGACGGTTTCACCACTTCTCATCAAATTTGGAAGTGATTTTTATAGTATCAAACTTTATTAAACGAAAGTGCCTGTTTCTTTTTTAAAGGCTGGACCAAAGTTCAAGCGATTGACTCGTTATTACGAAAAGGTGGCTTCAAAGGAACGATAACACCGGAAATTCGTAATTCTACAAAGTTAGTTAGGTATCGTAGTGAAAAAGTTTCTGTACATTACAATGAGTACATTGCCTCGAAGCAACATTGATATTCGCAGTTAGAATTTTATCTGAGCTATAAATATTATGTATTTATATGTACTAGGGATTTTAAAATTTGTTGTGCAGGGTATTATACCGACGTGATGGTGCATGAAGTTTAAGAAAGCAGGACGGTTACTATAGACCATTAATGGGTGTAGATAAAATCCGTTGTTTTTGTTTATTTTCTGTTAAATGTTTTTGTTCAAATGTTTATTCCGTTTTCATTTACCTTGACTGACTTCCTGGAATAATGAAAATAATTCCGTTTCCACACTTTGATCGGCCGATCGGTGACGTATATGTGGAGCTTTTTTAAAAACCGTTGCTATGGAAATAGATCGATTGAGCACTCTGCCAAACGTTTTTTTATAAACAACGAAACCTAAAGAAAATTCAAACATTTCAAACTGGAATGGTATTACATAGTAGATTCGCAGAATTAAACAGCATCTAAAAATGATAGGCTTTACTAAATTTTCTCCTGCCCAGTGTACACGTGCGACACCTTGTTCGGATGAGAAAAGAAAAAGCTTTAAAATAAGACTAAAAATCGTTTTAGCACAAAAAATAGTATTCCGAAAATTATTAGAGATGACTCTGGCTTTTTTATACACCCTGATATTTTATACATGCACCATTTTATACACACCATGACGAACATAATCATGACCGCTCATGAGTTTGCTCTCACCATGTGCATGGTACGACACAGTGACATTGTCGCATCTGGTGTAGACGTACAGCAAGTGTAATGGGGCAAAGTGCTCAAACGACCACAAGGGGAGTGATTTTTTTTTGACAAACCATTACCAAAATGTCTCAAATTTTTCAGTATCTTCTTGACACGACAAGTTTTCATTCAGCGCATTGGATTTGTTATTGCATCCTAATTGCAGCCACTCTAATTGTAGCTACTTAAAATAATATTATTCGTGAACCAATCGCGATCAAATGGGAAAAGCAACACACCGTTGGAAAGCTCTGTATTATTCGCTTCAAAATTCATATTTGAAACGAGGACTACGGTTTTTCATACACCCTGTGTATATGTATACACTGTATACGTATACTAAAATAGAATGGATTCCTTTATGTTATTATGCATGCATCAAATTTGTCTATATTTTAAAATGTGTCACCTTCCTCACCGTCCTGCTTTCTTTCACTTCCTACGTGTTGTTGTGAAAAACAAAGTAATTACTGCATGTATGCGCCTCGAAATGGTTGTACTATAATTGTATATGCAATGGCCAATGTAACTGAATTGTCTACGGATTTTTGATGTGCCAGGAGATTTTCCTGCGAAAATATATTTGCAGTAGCCTACTATAACGGTAAATGGAGTTAAATCAAGTATGCAATTAAAACTTTAAAGTGATTGTTAGGAATGTAAATTCTGGTTATAGGCCTGGCAATGGATGAGGCGTTGCTAAGATATTCTAGCAATTCATTTGCTCACCCGAACATTCCAATTAATTTGACAACTTCCTGTATAAACGGTGTAATTGATAAACTCGAACGGTCTGTGCCAGCGTAGGCAGTGCCGCAGTGACAATAACACCAGAAATCTGTGGATTGAAAGGGATTCAACTACCTGAAAAATACAAGTAAAACTTCGACATTTTGAGCGAAGGCACTTTCACTACCCAGCTTCTCCTCCTCCTTGTATTTTTAAGGCAGTTGAATCCCTTTCAATCTGCAGTTTTCTGGTGTAATTGTGAACTTCATGTATGAATCACCTTTGGTTTCGGTGCTATTGGCCAGTCATAATGAGGCAGAAATTATCAGAAACAGGAAGTTGCGGTCATTGACAAATGTTTCTCAAATGCATTTGTGATGTGAGCAAGTGAATTGGCAGAATATTCAAGACTGTGTTTTTCATACGTGCGTATACGCGCAGAAAAGTTCAGATAATTTAAATGCTTCTTATGAAATAACTAAACTATTCTGTATATGTGTATACAATTACAATCTCGCTGTTTTGGTGGTATGTTTGTGGAACTTACGACGATTTGTGACGTCACGCGTTGCTTAAATAGCATAAAACACTGTCTAAGAATAGTGGTGCACGGATCCAAAATATCCGTGCAAGGTGAAGTACTGTAGTTACCGCGCTTGAGCATTGTGCTGAATTTGGGAATTCCGCCTGTTTGTTCTATTTCCCCCCAGTTTTTTCCCTAAAAGAAAGCTGTTTTTTAGGTAAATTGGATAAAATTATCACGTTTAAACCAGTACTTTATATTGCTGGAAGCATTCATCAAAGTGACGCCTGACGAAATGTTTAGTTAATATCTCACGGATACGGGAAATGCAGAGTTTTTCAGCGTTGCTATGTGCCCAAGTCTATCCAACACGACATTGGCATTGTTTTACTGTAGATCAGTTATTGAAAAAAGGCGATAAACTGTATTTGAACGCTCTTGGGAATGGTCAAATACGTGCAATATTTCACTTTCTAATTCTACTACCATTGCGATTCATTCTGTGTATTCCCAACAAATCTTTCTATTGTAACATGATATGTTGCCATATTGTTCTTGGTCCTTAGATAAGTGAATGCAAATATCCCCAAATTGCTCATTTTTTTAAAATAAGATGTGTACAGAAGCGCTCATAGCAACTAGCCTTTCTCACGATGACGAATATCCGCCATTTTTGGGTGGCATCTAATTCTCGTTAACCAACGCAGACAATTAAAACAATGTGAAAAGCAATTTTTCGACATAAACTAACCATTTACAATCATTTTATTATTGCAAATTTACCATCATTCGTCAAAAAATTATAAAAAGTCGCTGTTATGTACTTTTCTCGCAGACTCGTGCGTGAGAAAGACTAATTGTGAATCTGTTGAGAATTATTATAAAAATCGATATGTACATTTCGCAGCACTTTTTCAGCACAGAAATTTCTAGTTTCATTTGTATAAATCAAGTTAATTGGAACTAAAATTAATAAAGATTTAAATTTCTCCGTGCGTATACGTACGTATGAAAAACACTTAAATGGAATAATTAGGGCAGTCAGAATGACGTCACGGAGAACGATTCACACATCCTCGTCCCCAGGGACTCTTGGCCGCGCGCGTCTTCCCTAGGCCGTGTGACACACGGAACCAGAAGTGCAAGAAAACTTGTAGTAGTTTCTAAATCGCATGCTCTTGAATTGGGGCGCTTTAGCACCGGTAACAATTTTCACAGTAAGTATTACGAAGAAACGAAGTATTTGTGTTGACATTTGTTGATAGAATCATTTGGCCTAGCGAAAACTGCTCAACTGAACGTCTGCGAAATATTAGTTCTCTGAGAAGCCAATCACATCTCTCCCTTTAGTCGTCTAACCCAGAGCCTAATTTTCAACGAGTGACCGATTGAACATGGCTCTGGGGACGAGATTGTGATTCACAAGGAAGCGAAGGCCAGATAGCGCTATCGACAGGATAGTGATTTTTTTAACCTTTCTAAAAATACCTGAAAGCTGTGTACCTCGAGATTAATGAATTTAAATTTATAACTTACTTAAGTTTGAACTGGTTTCCACTAATCACCGGGCTAAATTTAGAAAGCTTGAAAAAATTGCTACCTGGTGGATAGCTCTATCCACTGGCTCTATCCGACCTTCGTACAGCCCGCCCCTGACCTGCAAGGGAAAAGTGTGTTCTCGGGATCCTGGATCCATATGCGGAACATCCGCAAAAAGATTGAAGGACATTTTCAATTTTAACCACATACGATATGGGGGAGTCTTGTCTGTCATTAGAGATGGGTAACATAAATAGCTTACAGTCAAGTGTACGGTTGTTGCATGTACATAATAAGTACGGTCAAATAAGTACGGTCAAAAAGTTTTTAAATTTAGGCACTTTTGACGATAAACTCTTTTTCCAGGTCTGGTAACGATTTTACAGTTTTTATGTATGGGTTGGATACGTTTTTCATACTCCTATAGCTCTATCAATGTGTGTTTGGGTATCATGGAGTGGTATCAATATTAGGTAATCTGCTTCTTCTCTGGAATTAATTGTTACTATGCAAACTCGCGTTGTCACAAGACGTGAAAATTGCATCAGTTTTGGATCGTTCCATAAAATAACATGCGTAGGTTTAGTGAAAATTTAGCGAAGTAATTGTTATGTTAAAACGAACGTTTCACAGTGCAATGATAAGGTTGAATTCTATCTCTATTCATTATGCCTAACGAGCTACCCAGCCTATCTTAATTAAATCCCCTGTATACTACTACCACGCTTGAAGACCAAATTACAAATTATACACTTCTGGTTCTACTTCCATTGAATCGAGTAGACGTTCATCCCGTAGCCTTCCTTTGAACTTTCTGTACAGGTAGAGTACAGCAGCAAATGTTAATAAGCCAAATACAACAAGGGCACTGCATATCGCAATAATAATCTTTGACCTTTCGTTTCCTGATTCATCTAGAACAAGAGCAATTGCAATATATTCATAGAGCCTGTCTAAGGCTATGTTTACATTGTATCGGATCACTTTGCGTCCGACGCAAAAACCGTACCGGATAGGGCTTCTGTTTACATATGAAATGTTGTTATCGTCTCAATTTCTGCAACGAACCGTTGGTGCGGCGGTTCGCTCTTCGAAGTGGTGCGCGATGTATCGGATCGGTTTTTGCAACGCTCTCATTGTATTAATGTCACAAATCGGAGCAATTTTCGGTTCAATGCGTGACTCAAGATGGCATCTGGGAAACAAAGACTTACTATTCTAATCTTATTTGCGGGTATAGCTTGCTTACTTATAATATTTTTGTATTTAGATGGGCGAGGGCGGAAGCTGTTTAGACTTGGGCCGCAACGTTTCGTGAACGAAGCAAAAACTGATCCGATACAATGTAAACATAGCCTATAATGCAGGATATAGATCCTAGAAACATTGCGTAGAATTCGCGGTCCAGTGTCTCGTAATGTTACCTGAAAAAGGTTTTTTAAAGAGATAGCATGGCCTGAACTAAATTCAACTGAATCAGAAACACGGTTTTCGGGTTTTTTTTGCAAGGCGTAGTACTGTTTTGCTGCTTTTGTACAGGCAGGAGCGCGTACAACGTTGATTTCTGGAAGGGTACCGATCAGAAAATCATGGGCCTACTGGGCAATATTCGCTTCACAGTAGGGCAATATTGGCTTATTATAAAAATAAATGGGACAAATCTGTCAATTTTGTGGGAAATATGTTATCTAATAGAAATTTTTCGTAATCACTCCTCCCCCCCTCGTCGACAACAATTTTGGAAAGTTTCTCCGGAAAATTTTTTTTGACAACTCGGGCACAATCCGAAAAAGTCGGGCAAATTTCTCTCCGCCCCCCTAATTTTTTCCTTCCCGTACGTCCATGCAGAAAATGTAGGGCATCGCCTTAAAGCATTAACAGGATGTGATTGCTAAGTTTGTTTAAGGATGCAACTACCTGAAAATATATAAGGACAATTTCGACGTTTCGAGCGAAGGCCCTTAGTAACTCCGGACGAAGAACCTTCGCTCGAAACGTCGAAATTCTCCTTATATATTTTAAAGTTGTTGCATCCCTGCCAACGAGAGCTTGTTCATTTGATTGGCACTATACCTACACTGGCAAAGTCAAGACAGTTCAAGATTAAAACTAAACTGCCGTTTATCGGCCTTGATCTTTGAGTTTGAAATAAAATTATTTCAAATTCTCGCATCCAAATAACTTTGCTTTCCTCTTTATTTAAAAATTTGAATATAATAAGAGAGGGTAATCATGCAATAAATTAATATCCAATGGTGGTGCAGCAAATGCGCTACGGGCAACCACAAAAGGACATCAACTCACCCACCTTCCTTGAAAAATGTTGACCGCATACTTTGGGAATTCTACTCAATGATGTATCTAAATTACTTGTTCCTTTGTCGGCATCGCTTATCGTGTCAGGATAGCAATGCCGACAAAGTCGCTTCGCGCGAACAAAACGGGCTTTAACGGATATGACAAAAAAGTTAGTTTGCTTCATTTGAACGAACTTTTACAATCATGCATGTATAAAATCCCTGTAGCTACAGATTAAATTTATCGGATATTGACTGAAGACCATGTACATGTGTTGTCCACCATCTTGGATTCTTTGTGCTTCTGATGTTATGCACTTCATAACAATTCCACTGCCCACGTCAACGTCGGGCCTGAAATTTGAAGCTTGTACTTCGCACAATCCCCAGGTAAGTGGAGACTGAAATCTAGTGTGACCCATGCAGGCCAACTGATCAGTATATAGGCCCAGTTGGCGTATCGCAATTATAACTGGAAATAGTAACATATTGATATTGATATTACTTGATATTGGGAGGCTAAGCAATGACACCTGCAGATGCGTTCACACACATGCAGGGACGTCGCTGCTGGGTGTATCACCCCCCAATAATCCAAACGTTGGTCAAAGTTGGTCAAAATGGAACTGATATTTGCTTAAAATTGAAGGTAAAACTCGGAAAAATTTGGTAAATTAAAGTTTGGGATAAAAGATGGTCGAAGTAGGTGAAAGTTACGAAATGGTTGGCAATTTTAACAATTTTAAAGCTTTTGTTATCTTTGCGGTGAGAAAATTTGGAAGCCTTGCTTATCTTGATCGAAAAGTTTTGAATATGTTAGTTCGGAAAAAATTTTTTGAGTATGTTTATGTTAGTGCGGAAATTTTTTTTGACTATGCTTATGTTAGTCCGGAAATTTTTTTTACCTCCTCCCTTCCCCCCCGCCCCCGTCGACAACATTTTCGGGAAACATTTGTACGACTTGGTCAAAATCCTAGGAATCAAAACATGACGACACCCCCTCAATGTTGATGGCTTCGCGACGTCCCTGCACACATGATCGAAAGTTGGGATGCCAATTCTAATTTAATTACCATGAGACGAACAGTCCATGATATAATCTCCTTCCATGATAAGAAAATTTCCACTTAATCCAACACTTGGCATTTCCAGAAGAAGCTAAATTAGAAAAGGCAATGTGAGGACATTTTTAATGGAAAAAGGATAAACTACAATCATTATCAATCTTTCCGTTCTGTCATGCATATCAAAGGCGCAAGAAATGTTAGCCAATCTCGATCTACAAGAATTCGCAGCGGAGAATAATCTTATCGGTGACCATCAATTTGCGTACGCCAGAAACTCGTCAACTACAGCAGCACTTATTATTACCGTTGACTCGTGGAAGTTTGCTATAGACAAAGGAGAGAAAGTTGTTTGCGCTTTCCTAGACTTGAGAAAGGTGTTTGACATCATAGATCATGACATCTTGATAAGCAAACTATCGCCGAAAAGCGGAGTGACCGAAAACGAACTGAAATGGTTCACGAGTTATCTACACGAAAGGAAGCAATTAATTTGTCTCGTGCGAAGGCGTAGGTAGGTAGGTAGGTAGGTAGGTAGGTAAGGTAGGTAAAACTTTATTTAAACACGCTAACCCCTTCAATACAAATTGATTTCCAAGGGGGGCGTGGTGAAAAAATTTAAAACACATAATAAACAACAAGACACGTATATGCAAAGTTAAATATTTACAAACTAGTAGATCGTGACAGGCTAGTTGCACATAAAAGCGAGTTAAAAATTCCTAGGCTTTCCGCGTTTCTAACTTCAATAGGTAAATCGTTCCACAATTTAACACCATTGAAACTTATACTCTTTTTTAAATATTCCGTTTTAGGAAAAGGAAGATTGAGCTTCATGTCAGAATTACGTAAATTGTAGTCATGAGATCTGACAACTGAAGCACTAGAAAATATTTCAGTAAGCGCAGTAGGTGCAAAACCATGAATAATCAGGGGTTACGCAGGGTTCACACGGGGTTACACACGGGGTTCCGCAGGGTTCAGTCCTCGGGCCGACGCTATTTAACATCCATATATGCGTGCAAGGATAGTGAGGCGGCGTTGTACGCAGACGATACAGAAATGCATGCGAGCTCGAAAGACATTGACGTAGCGGAACAATTAACGAGTCAACCAAGATCTTGAAGGTATCGTGATGTGGTGGAATCAGAACGGCCTAATCAGTAATCACAAGAAGTGTGAGGCAATGCCGATTGAATCGAGGTACACTGTCAAGAATACCAGAGAGTTAAAATTATCCTTGATGGAAACCCAATGAAACAGTCAGAATATTATAAACACCTAGGTGTTTATATATAGATAACTGCCTGACATGGAATAAACATATCACTTATATAAAATCAAGAGTTTATCCAAAACATAAATTGCTCAACAGAATTTCACATTTTCTTAGATCTACAAGCAAACTGTGCTTCCTCTGTGATTACGGATGCGTCGTATGTGCTGAATGCGGAAAGGGAAACGTCCAAAGCTTAGAACGACTACAAAATCAAGCGATGCGGATAGTGTTACACGCAAACCGTAAGACATGTACTCATGTACGGAAAACGTCGTCTTATAAGATTGCAATACGTTTATAAGATCGTAAACAACATAAATTGCCCGAAGCAGTTGATAGGCTATCTAGTAAGACGATCACGAATGCACTGTCGATCTCTTAGAGATCCAACATTACTAGATTTACCGCCAGTAAGAACTAGCTGTGGCGAGACCTCATTCAGATTCTCGGCTGCCAGAGATTGGAATTCTCTACCGAAAGAAATACGAGAACTAAAAACACTTGTGCGGTTCAAGAATGAAGTGTTTAAATACTTGCTAAACATGGATGCTGTTACGCACAATTGCATGTAGTTAATTTGTAATTTTAGACATCTTAAGGTCTGTTTACATTGCAATTTTTGCTGCGATTTTGGGTGCGGTCTTTTTCTTCTTGTGGGTGTGGCCGGGTGGATGAGTTATGAATGTTCAGATGAAGGTACATATACTCATGCAGAACATTCATTACTCATCTACTCGTTCGCATGCATCGGGGGAGGAGGGTCGCATCTGGAATCGCAGCGGAAATTTCAGGTGTAAACGGGCCTTTATATATAGTCTTATTTATATGCACGGTTACGCACTTATGTTATTGTATATATACTTGTTATACACTGATCGAAATCACCGACTGATACCAACCAATTTATGCAATTGACTGAACGGTCTTTTTTATCAGTATAAATAAAGATTTTATTATTATTATTATAATAATTCAGTATGTCACACCTTCACTTTGTAAGTCTTGAAAAAGATTGCCTCAACCTGAAGTCTGAGGTACCATTGAGAGAATTTTGTTTTTCCTTGCACTGTGGAATGGTCATTTTCGTTATCATATCCTTTTAATAGCATTTTGACTTGAGTTTTGTTTTGAAGCGCCATGTCCATTAAAGAACCGTTTATGGCGGGCTGTGGACTTCCATCCCGAATTTGAAGATTAAATGTTCCATTGCATGGATCTCGCAGGGTTAGAATAAACGTTGCATTGAGTTGTTCTTCCAAAGTGTTCAAATATCTTGGGCACACTAGAGAGTTTGGTGCTGGTTGACGACATTTTACTGCGTTAAAAAATATATTGAAAATAATTAGATAGGATGATCATCATCTGAATTCAGTGTTCTCGAAGTGAGAATATGAGCGAAATTTCCCAGATGTGAAGTTTATGATCATGTACACTAATTTGTATACAATTTTTTGAAAACATTTATTTTTAATTAGTAATTAAACAGAATTCTCTTTATTGCAACATTTCTCCTTCACTCCTTCTCCGACTGATACTCACAATACTGGTGCAGTTCGCGGCGCGCGACGGCTTGGAACCCACGATTTTAATTAATTCATACGCATGCGTACTGACATCCTCTTCTTTCGTGGGCAAGCTTCGGTTTGTTTAACTCACTAAATTCGCTTCAAAATCCTTCAAAAAAGTCATCCATCCGGAACAAATTTCTCTATTTTATGCAAGAATGACCTCTGAAAAGGTAAGTGCTGAATATCGCAAGCTGTATTTATATTTAAAAAAAGTTTTATATTATTATTATTATTTAATCTTCTTTAAAAAAGCAACGGTAGCCCTTCAGCATAGATAAGAGCTGTTTTCCAAGGGGCCGTTGCACAATACATATTTACAAAAAAAGTTGGGTTAATAATTACAATTAGTATATAGTTACAAATTACACACTACACATTACACATTACACATTACACATTACACATTACACATTACATATTACACAGTACACCACATAATATGATAAGACTTAAGTATATATTATGTTGAGGTCTGTCCCGAAGCAAGGTTTTAAATGCATTTAATGACAAGCAATTGCTTTTCAGTTCTACCTGTAATTCATTCCAAATATTTACACATGAATAGCTAATGCTTTTTTTTAAAAAGTTTGTTTTGGGCTTTTCTAATTTACAATCGATATTATTATTTCGTAAATTATAATTGTCATTATTTTTAACGACAAACAAGCTAGATATATTTTCTAAGTATTCACCATTCGTAACTTTATGCATAAATATCGCCTTATTATTACCCCATCTTTCCATCAATGGCTGCCATCTTAATTCTTCTAATATATCCTTAGATCTGACATCATATGATTTACCGGTTATGACTATTGCAGCATAATATTAAGGTAAAAACTTGCATCTTGTTTAATACGTTTACATTTACTATGGTTATACGTCGCCTGATCGAATATTTTGATTATTTTCGTCAAGTCTGGGCTTTATTTTTTGAGTATATCTCCTAGGTACCCATCTCGCAGGTAAACAAATGCATTATTCGTCTAGAGTACCCGCTCGACGAATACGTATGGAAATTTGATAGTATATAGTTATACTTTAAAGAAATATTTTATCTATTATTCATACAATGTTTTAAGAATGACCTGGTTTCCTGCAGGTACCCATCTCGCAGGACCAGACAATATGCTCATTGAGGATACCCGCTCTGATGATGCATCAGCGACACATATTCCAGTGTCAAGAGATCAACTAAGTTCTCTGATCGAGGTCAAAGTCACTGAGACATTAAAAAGGACTCTACCAGACATTTTAAGAAATGCTTTTATGACACCAGAGCCTAATGGTTCTCAAGAAAATATCGCTGTGGAACAACCACAACCTAAAAGAGCCAAAGTAGCTGATGGTGACACACCACCAGCTTTTGTCGGTTCTAGTCGTTCCGACAAGTATTATGCACCAGCACCAGAAGCTACCATTTCTGAAAAATTAACTTCATTTATCAAATCTGCATTTACCAAGCAACTGTCCAAAGAAGTTTGGACAAATGACATGGAACAATACCCTGACATTAAAGGAACAGCTGATTTCCTAGTTTCACCCATAATGCAAACAGGGATGAAAGAGGACATCAAACGTGTCCATGGTCTGTCCCGAACAAAAGATTTGTTCACATTTGATGAAGGACTAGCTGACAAACAAGCACCCTTTATTTCCGTTGTTCGACCACATGTCAGTGCTCTACAAGCATTGGAGAAGATAGAAGTGGATGTAGATGGGGATGAGCCCTCAGGTCCTGATCTTGACCACATAAAAGCTATTATCGAAGATGCTATTGTGCTACTAGGAAATGCACATTGTCATCTAAACATTTGGCGCCAAACACGTTTTGCAGAATACTTAACGGATGTGGGTAAGCGTACCCTGAAAGACCAAATTCCAGCTGACAAATACCTGTTCCCCAAGAAATTTCATAATGTAATTAAAGAGGAACATGATCATGCAAATACCAATCGCAAATTAGTGGCACAACCAACCAAACCTCAGAGTGCGTTTTCAAACCAACAAGTCCTTTCGTGACCAGCCCTTTCGTGACCAATCCTTCCACCGATCTAGTTTTACCCGACCGCAACATAACAACTCATTCAGAAAGAATCCAAACAACAACAAACCCTATTGGGCAAAACGTGGAAACCACGCAAAACGCAGCCGACTATCAGCTACCAACACTAAAAGACATCAAACCAACGGACAATCTTGTAGCAGGCCGCATCAAACAATTTTATTCAAACTGGACACTAATTACATCAAATCCCTGGATTCTATCCATAGTTCAAGGTTACAAAATTCCCTTTGTTCGTCAACCCATACAGTGGAGACAGAGACAAACAAAAGCAAAGTCGAAAGAGGACTTGACTTCTATAAAAGAAGCCATATTACAACTCCAAGCGAAAGGTGCAGTAAAAGCTGTACAGGAGGAGACAAACCAATTCACTTCAACACTGTTCATAGTGAAACAAGTGTCCAAGGACAGGCCAATTTTCAATTTAAAGAATCTCAATCGCTTTGTCCAATCTCAGAAGTTCAAGATGGAAGGTCTGGAAGCAGTACGCAAACTGATCCAACCAGGAGACTTCATGATGAAGTTAGATCTCCAAGACGCCTATTTTTCCGTACCGATTCACAACAGTCACAAGAAATATCTGAGGTTTGTATTCCAAGGAATAACATACGAGTTCCAATGCCTACCATTCGGGCTATCCAGTGCGCCCAGGACATTTACAAAACTGTTAAAACCGCTCGTAGTATTGCTACAAACACAAGGAATACGGATTGTAATATATCTGGACGATATGCTTATTCTGGACCAAAGCCCAAAAAGACTGTCGTCAATTTTTCGGAGTGTTATCAATCTACTACAACGTCTGGGATTTCTCATCAAACAGGAGAAATGCTCCCAAGCCCCATCCCAGTGTCTAGAGTTCCTGGGATCCTTGATCAACTCGAGGGAGATGACACAAGCTGTACCCAACGACAAACTCCAAAAGCTCCAAATAGAGTGCAAGAATGCAATCCAGAATCGCTGACTGACGCTGAAAGAACTCTCGGCTTTATTAGGCAGAATGAACCATTGCTCCCAAGTGCATGGGTCTAGCCCAGGGACTTTTGTATTATCGTGCTCTACAGAGGCAACATATCAACAGCATTCACCAGAGCAAACGTCTCTCGCACAAGACAAAGGTCTATCTGACAGGAGAATCACTAACCGACCTCCAATGGTGGATTTCTTTCGACGCAGATACATCAGTTCAACAAGTGTTTAATCTCACTACCAGCGTTCGACCTGGTCATTTACACCGACGCGTCCAATCAAGGATGGGGAGCACAGTACAACGGAATCATGACAGGGGGACGATGGAACATCCAAGAATCCAGACAACACATCAACATTGTCGAAATGAAAACAGCCCTTCTGGCCATCCAGTCTTTTCTGACGACACAGGTAAAAATGCCACAACATATTGGTCTGCAGATGAACAACTCTACAGCAGTTGCATATGTCAACAAGAGAGGGGGAACCAGGTCTTCGACTTTAGCAGCCTTGGCAGTCGAAATTTGGAACGTTTATCAACAGAAAGGAATATGGATAACAGCACAACACCTTCCGGGAGTATAGAATGTGGACTGGGCTTCTCGTCACTTCAACGAATGCACAGAGTGGACTCTGGACATGGCGATCTTCACACGTATAGTCACAAAGTATTACACTCCACAAGTCGACTTGTTTGCATCTTGGCTCAATCATCAACTACCCCTCTATGTTTCCCGGCACCCAGACCCAGATGCAATGGAGGTCGATGCAATGACATTGCAATGGAACAGATGGACATCGTTCATTCGTGCGCCAATTATAATGCTTTCCCGCATTCTGAAGAATATACGAGGCACCTGTCTACTCATTGCCCCGAGCTGGCCGGGCCAGACATGGTATCCGCTACTATTGGAGATGTTGGTCAACATCCCGTCCCTTCTTCCAATGACGGAAACGAGTCTGTGTGTACCTTTCGACCGGGAAGCGCAACACCCTCTGTGGAGAACAATGAAGCTGGCGGTATGGCCACTTTCAGGGAACGTTGTCGAGCAGGAGGTCTTCCACCGCAAGTTTGTGACATCCTTATGGCCTCCTGGAGATAAGGAACGAAAAAGATATATGAAGGTCCTTGGAGACTTTGGACTAGCTGGTGTATCTCACGGAATCAATGTCCATTTTCAGCCACTGTAGCAGAGGTTTTACAGTTTTTGACTGAACAGTTTATACTCGAAAGCTTTCATACCGAACTGTCGGTGTTTACAAATCATGCATATCTCAACTACATGATCCATGGACAACCACTGGGAACTCTTCCGCTCTTATCCCGTTTTATGAAAGGTGTCTTTGAACTTCGTCCACCAACACGCAAGATATGCGTAACCTGGTCAGTTGAGACATTATTAGAGCATTTAAAGAATATGGAACCAAACGAGAACCTCTCACTTAAAGAGTTGACTCTTAAAACGCCCATCCTGTTGGCGCTTACGTCTTCAACCAGGGATTACGAACTCGCAGCATAGCACTTGGATTATGTATCCCAAAAGGAGAACGGTTGGGAGTTTGTAATACCTAAACATGTAAAGAATTCTCGGCCGAATCACCCAGCAAGAAAGATTTATCTTCCATCCTTACCAGAAAACCAAACGATTTGTGTTATTGAGAGTCTGAAACAGTACGTTAATCGAACAGCTCGTATTCGCAAGGACCAGCATCTACTCGTGTAGTGTACCTCGCCACACTCGGCTATTGGAAGTCAGACTGTATCACGCTGGATACGCACTGTATTGTCCAATGCAGGTATTGATGTTCAGCACACGGGTCATTCTACGCGAGCTGCAGCAACATCAATGCCTGCCGATAACGGTGTTCCTCTTGAGGATATCATAGCTGCTGCTGACTGGTCTTCAGCAACAACGTTCGAGAGATTTTACCACAAGGCTATCTCAAAGGATAAGTTCGTTAAAAGTATTTTGGCCCCGGACGTACAAAAATCATTGACATTACTCAGTGTTTGCATTCCAAGATACATTAGTTAACGACTTTTGGAAATGTGTTGTTGATATTGTTTTGTGTTAATTTCAGATTAAAATTTTATATTTACATTGATTAACAGTTGTCTTTGAAATCTGCACTAGTATTGTGAGTATCAGTCGGAGAAGGAGTGAAGGAGAAATAGTATTTTCTCGGAAGGTATACTTACCTGAAGGGGAGATATGGTTCTCCGAACTCCTTCGAAGACTGAAACGAGCAATACTGGTCCCCGTACCAGTGGTGGTAGATACCTATACCACCCCACCCTAGTCTGTTAATCAATTCAGCTTACCACTCAATCAGAGGATGTCAGTACGCATGCGTATGAATTAATTGAAATCGTGGGTTCCAAGCCGTCGCGCGCTGCGAACTGCACCAGTATTGCTCGTATCAGTCTTCGAAGGAGTTCGGAGAACCTTATCTCCCTTTCAGGTAAGTACCTTCCGAGGAAATACTATTTCCCCAATACAACCAAAAATATTAGGATTAAAATAACTTTTCCTGAAATGGTTGTATTTCTTGAAACAGTATAGATATGATGGCTGAAAGACGCGCTCATGTAAAGTGCAGCGCAACTGTAGCTATAAAACTGCGGGGGCTATAAACTATTTTAATGTGAGATATACTTGCTTTATAAAGATTATTTATATTGTATGAAGATATATTGTATTTGCACGTATTTTTCCAGGTTTATAAGGTTTATATCAGATAATGAAATGTAGAAAATATGCTCCCTAATTTATCTGTAGACGTAACATTAGAGCCTATAGGAAATTATATAGGTATAGGAGATGAGATGCATATGCTTGACACATTTTCTCCATGCAGGATATAAATTAATTAAAGTGCATGTGAAATGCATAAGAATTCTTACCTCTATTTTCACATCTTGGTGTCGTCTTAAATTTTTGATTCATAATTTCGATGCAAGAATCAGACGTTTTAGATGTTAACCTCACCACGCAAGCCTATCAATTTAGCGATTTGAACATTATATTAAACTTGTTTCTGACGGTGAAAAGTTTACTTTTTTCATAAGTTTGAGTAATAAATAAATGTGCAAATGAATAAAGACAAAGGCGCATGCAAATACACTTTAAATCGTGGTCATTATTTCAATTTTCAAAACAGCTGAACTTTTTTATCATTTTAATTGAATTCCTCAAAAAATCACCGTCGCCTTGATCAAACTGTGGGCAAAACTACTTTTTAAACGTCGGTAAAAGTGCATATTATCTATATTTTATACTGGCATTAGGCGTAAAAATTACCGTTTCTGGTCTAGCGCGCACGTCATTTTAAACCGTGCGTTAACGTTTTTTATTTAACGTATTTTTATAATGGTTTTCATGTTATTCTATTAAACCTGCAGATTTTGTGAGTTCAATAGTAAAATAATGGTAAAAACACTATACACTTTATACAATCTATTTCCACCCATTTCTAAAATGGGTGGGAAAATAATAAAAGCCGCGTCAATTTTGAACAAATCCACTGACCAGAAGCAGAATAATTTTCTTTTTACGACTTCAGGCATACTTCAACATAATATCATGATTACGATTGGTATAAAAGGTGTTTGACGTTGACCACCATGCATGCGCTGCTGCCTCGCTACGCTTACCTAACTGACCAACAATAACGTACCGTGATATGTAAATGGTCTTTATATCTCCCTTCAAAATGGACGTGCATCTCTAAGGTCACACCATAATTGGAATTTCGACCTTAAGAAAATAAAATTACATATAGAAAACCTAAGTAATATAGAAAAATGGCAAATCTTTACCATGAAATGGGGAAACGTTTGTATAATACATAGATTGGTTTTGAGAACATTTTTAATTGCTGTGACTTGCAACGGACGTTTGCACACAATATAAATATGTCAGAAACTTTCACCTGAAAGATGGAGTATTGCTTAGTTACTCATGCATATACGTTACTATGAGTGAAACATGGAGGTACGGTTTATTAATAACTTCATTGTAAATATATTCAACATGTCGTAACCTCTGTGACAACATCATTCCACTTTCTTGCATGATTGCATCTAGTTTGAAATTGTGTTAAAACGTTATAGTATATAGAAGTCCAAGTTGCCTAGTGTAATAAGAACATAATAGAATTTTCTCTTTATAGCAAACAAAACGAACGTAATATTTTTAACATAATGCACAGGCATACCTAATTTTAGTGGTTGTGACTGGTCCGCGGTAAAATTCCTTGTCCATACAATTCCTTTAACATGTTCAATTACCAAGAGGTTAATAATGACAGGTAGATGACAAATATAGACGTGCAGTATAGTATGAAACAAGTGACCATCAATTTCAGTTTCGGAATATGAAGTATAATACCAGTGAAATGGTACCAGTATATCCTTTGAAGGATCTAAAATGAAAAATAATTAAGGACTAACTTTAATATATTACGACTATATCACCATTTCACTATAGCTATAGGTCATGCAGTTCTGTTTGACACTTTTTGGTCAATGTGATATCAACGTGATGCAACAACGATATATCTGCGGTGCAATAAGGATCTCAATCGCAACGCGTTGTCCAACCAAACAAATTTCGTATTACTCCTGTATTTGCATTACAATCGTCGTTGAAAATAGTTTCGTGTAGGTTTCTGGATAATTTGTTATTATTATAATGTATATAATATTCGATTGCAAATTAAAAAGGAATCGTAATCAACATGCAAGAAAACTGTTGCTATGTTTGACGTAGTCTAATGGAATATCAATAGTTCTACATTATTTACCTCTTAACCCAGAAATATTTCTTTTTCAGCAGTGTAATTATCTGTGGATCTTTCAGTGACACACATGTACAAATCCTCATCAGCTATGGTGAAGTTAATTATTTCAAGGCGGCGACGAGTGAACCAAAAACCATTCTTCCAAAACGATTCTTCCTCACTCTGCAATAAGGTTTCTGAACCATTGCTTGCCACTCTATACCATTTCATGTCATAAATACCTTCCACTTCGCATGCGCATGTTGTATAATTGCTGCCAGAAGCTATCAGTTTTTGATTCAGAGGATAAATTGTCGGAAGCCGTCTTGACGTATCTATAGGAATATTATAATGATATACACCACTTGTAGAATTACTGGCGCGTACTGTTTACACGCATGACCTCAACTTCATTCTTTGATTTTTAAAAATTTTATTTCTTAATTTTCATTACGTTGGACGTTTCCGTCCGCTCACAAAAGAATAAAGCCTGTATAACATTTTACAAAACATCACTCAGATATTCAGTATTAGAAGTAAGGCATAAACATGAGCATATGCATAAAGCAACTTTTGCACAAAGGGCTAAAACTTCACGTTGTTTATTTAAATTTGTGTTCGACTAAAGTGTTTAAATTAAACACCTTGCCCGCGACGACGGTTCGTTTATGCAAGAATTTACGGTACGATCTGAAAATTAATGTCAGATTCACTTTTACAATTTATCACAAAGCGTATACTGCTGTGCGCCATCGGATTATCAGAACTAGAAACAATCAGTATATACTGTATACATATCTTTACCAGAATTAACAAGCATGCACAGTTGTAGCATATACAGTATACATTTCTGCCAATAGTACCTAGACGAAAGTATAGTTAAATGTTCTATACCTGCAATCAACTTTCCAACAGTTTTACTTATATTACAATACTCGCTGACGCATGTGTATTCGCCAATATCAGAAGGCTTTTCACTTAACAACATAAAGACCTGTTCTTTTAGTGTCAGCACTCGTTCGTCAGGTTCCCTGAGCATATCGTTCTGATAGAGTCTAACCTCGGACGAATTATTGTCCTTAATTCGACAGTCAATACGCCATAGCTTCCCAACATAGTGAGTCTGGTTGTTTTCCGTATCACGAAGTGGTGGTGGTACGACAAAATGAAAATCTACAACATTGACAATTTCAAGGTAACGCATATTGCGTATATTCGAGATTCCTTTTGGAACCAATAGCCAGTTCCCCTTATTACGCATTCTGAATACAACTACCATGATACTTTGCGGGTATTTTCTTCATTATCCAATAACACGTCCGAAAAGCATGTTGGTAGTGGTATTCAGAATACGCAATAAAGGGAACAGGCTACTGGGATAGCTACAATCATGAAACAATTATTTTAGGACAAATTGAAAACATACATTACTTGAAACGAAAGTAAAACTGATATTTCGTGCTAACTGTATATAGCTCAGCTCCACCTCTATACCGACCATCGACCGCTACCTTACAATATTGGTTTAACAACATGTGATATTCACGAATATTTCACAATTATAGTATCGTCCAATGAGAAATACGCCAAAGAACCAACACTGCATGCATAGTGGGGGAGGGGGAGGGGGAGGAGAGAACGTACGATCTGCGATAATAATTTAACGTTGGTTTTAATGGTTTCTATTTATAAATATTATGACGCTGTTTAAATGGCAAGTTTCACAGTGACTGTCCTGATTAATTATCCCATCAGGATGAAGAAGTGTTTCAATATGATAAACATCAGTGTTATATAAATTTTGTTGTTTAGTCTTTTCCGAGCCTTTCCTATACAAGATTCAACTCCTTGACACTGGAAAAAAATTTGAAAATCCATAGAAAGTCATAGAGTGGAAACTATATGGATCTTTATTGGAAGTAGAATGGATTTTGATTATCCATAATATTTGTATATTTCCAAACTATGGATATAGTATTGAAATAGTATGTCTATACTATGGATTTGGTGGTGTAATTGCAAATTTCATTGTATGGATTTCACATTTTTTTCCTAGTGTGATATAATATATTGGTTTGTCAATATATATATATATATATATATACAGTTTAAATAGTTGAAATGAAGTGTACACATGTAATCTGAAGAAGGGGCTTGCCCCGAAACGTAATAAAAAGTTGTTATATGAGTTCTGATGTATCATTGAATGATTTATATTTATATATATATATATATATATATATATATATATATATATATATATATATATATATATATATATATATATATATATAGCTATATATATATATATATATATGATTCCTTTACGGATGAAACAGACTGTTGTGGTTTTTTGAGGTAAAACGAAAACTATATATATATATATATATATATATATATATATATATATATATATATATATATATATATATATATATATATATATATATATATATATATATATATATATATATATATATATATATATATACAGTTTAAATAGTTGAAATTAAGTGTACACATGTAATCTGAAGAAGGGGCTTGCCCCGAAACGTAATAAAAAGTTGTTATATGAGCTCTGATGCATCATTGATTGATTTATATATATATATATATATATATATATATATATATATATATATATATATATATATATATATATATATATATATATATATATATATATATAGTTAACGTTACAAATATCTTAAAATAACAATGTTTTTTCGCTTCTCTGCATGAGTTTCACGATCTTGTCTGATCGATCTTC